>SSNP01000073.1:1977556-2011351 GCA_006937955.1 Pachypanchax playfairii | reverse complement strand
GGTCATTTATGATGCTGAGGATCCTCGTACCCGGGTCATTTATGATGCTGAGGATCCTCGTACCCAGGTCATTTATGATGCTGAGGATCCTCATACCCGGGTCATTCATGATGCTGAGGATCCTCGTACCCAGGTCATTTATGATGCTGAGGATCCTCATACCCGGGTCATTATGATGCTGAGGATCCTCGTACCCAGGTCATTTATGATGCTGAGGATCCTCATGCCCAGGTCAGTTATGATGCTGAGGATCCTCATGCCCGGGTCATTCATGATGCTGAGGATCCTCGTACCCAGGTCATTCATGATGCTGAGGATCCTCATACCCAGGTCATTCATGATGCTGAGGATCCTCGTACCCGGGTCATTTATGATGCTGAGGATCCTCGTACCCGGGTCATTTATGATGCTGAGGATCCTCGTACCCGGGTCATTTATGATGCTGAGGATCCTCGTACCCAGGTCATTCATGATGCTGAGGATCCTCATACCCTGGTCATTCATGATGCTGAGGATCCTCGTACCCGGGTCATTTATGATGCTGAGGATCCTCGTACCCGGGTCATTTATGATGCTGAGGATCCTCGTACCCAGGTCATTCATGATGCTGAGGATCCTCGTACCCAGGTCATTTATGATGCTGAGGATCCTCATACCCGGGTCATTCATGATGCTGAGGATCCTCATACCCAGGTCATTTATGATGCTGAGGACCCTCGTACCCGGGTCATTTATGATGCTGAGGATCCTCGTACCCAGGTCATTTATGATGCTGAGGACCCTCGTACCCGGGTCATTTATGATGCTGAGGATCCTCGTACCCAGGTCATTTATGATGCTGAGGATCCTCGTACCCGGGTCATTTATGATGCTGAGGATCCTCGTACCCAGGTCATTCATGATGCTGAGGATCCTCGTACCCGGGTCATTTATGATGCTGAGGATCCTCGTACCCGGGTCATTTATGATGCTGAGGATCCTCGTACCCGGGTCATTCATGATGCTGAGGATCCTCATACCCAG
Organism: Pachypanchax playfairii; assembly: GCA_006937955.1. Lineage (NCBI taxonomy): Eukaryota > Metazoa > Chordata > Actinopteri > Cyprinodontiformes > Aplocheilidae > Pachypanchax > Pachypanchax playfairii. The sequence continues at coordinate 2,010,328 of SSNP01000073.1, read as the reverse complement.
GTCATTTATGATGCTGAGGATCCTCATACCCGGGTCATTTATGATGCTGAGGATCCTCGTACCCGGGTCATTTATGATGCTGAGGATCCTCGTACCCGGGTCATTCATGATGCTGAGGATCCTCATACCCGGGTCATTCATGATGCTGAGGATCCTCGTACCCGGGTCATTCATGATGCTGAGGATCCTCATACCCAGGTCATTCATGATGCTGAGGATCCTCATACCCGGGTCATTTATGATGCTGAGGATCCTCGTACCCGGGTCATTTATGATGCTGAGGATCCTCGTACCCAGGTCATTTATGATGCTGAGGACCCTCGTACCCGGGTCATTTATGATGCTGAGGATCCTCGTACCCAGGTCATTTATGATGCTGAGGATCCTCGTACCCGGGTCATTTATGATGCTGAGGACCAGGATCCTCGTACCCGGGTCATTTATGATGCTGAGGATCCTCGTAACCGGGTCATTTATGATGCTGAGGATCCTCGTACCCAGGTCATTCATGATGCTGAGGACCCTCGTACCCGGGTCATTCATGATGCTGAGGATCCTCATACCCAGGTCATTTATGATGCTGAGGATCCTCATACCCAGGTCTCGTACCCAGGTCATTTATGATGCTAAGGATCCTTGTACCCAGGTCATTTATGATGCTAAGGATCCTTGTACCCAGGTCATTTATGATGCTAAGGATCCTCGTACCCAGGTCATTTATGATGCTGAGGATCCTCGTACCCAGGTCATTTATGATGCTGAGGATCCTCATACCCAGGTCATTTAGGATGCTGAGGATCCTCATGCCCAGGTCAGTTATGATGCTGAGGATCCTCATGCCCGGGTCATTCATGATGCTGAGGATCCTCGTACCCAGGTCATTTATGATGCTGAGGACCCTCGTACCCGGGTCATTTATGATGCTGAGGATCCTCGTACCCAGGTCATTTATGATGCTGAGGATCCTCGTACCCGGGTCATTTATGATGCTGAGGATCCTCGTACCCAGGTCATTCATGATGCTGAGGATCCTCATACCCAGGTCATTCATGATGCTGAGGATCCTCGTACCCAGGTCATTTATGATGCTGAGGATCCTCATACCCAGGTCATCTCCTTTACCTGCCATCACTGGGCTTCCACCCAGCATGTGATGAGCCCCCTTGAAGGTGCGTACTGTAGCTTCTTTTGGGCTGAGACCAGCTGATCACTTGGGTTTCTGTTGGTGACTCAATGTGTTGTGAAAAAGATGTTTTGGGTCCTTTGCATTTTACAAAGCACAATCAACTCAAGAGGATCCAGATCAGAACCAGAACAGAACCAGCCTTCTTTATCAATTTGTTCAGGTTCTTTACATCACTTGCTCCACCTGAAGCTTCCTGATGAAGTCCAGTCTGCTCGTCCCTTCCTAAAAACAGCATCACTGTTGTGTTGATGTTCCTAGAGTCTGGTTTTGCTTCTGGTACTGGTTGTGCTTCTGTTTCCCTGTTCACATCAAGAACTGATATAAATTCAACACTTGTTATACTTGGACAATGATGTCATTGTACATCTATGAGTTTGGTTCCATTTCCTGACAGAACCGATCCACATGGTACCCAGCAGGCTCGGTTGTCCTCTTTGTGCTCTCTGTGTATTAAACTCTTGTAATTGTTGTTCTTTCTCATAACAAACATTCCAGACTCTTTTGTCTTTGTTAAAGTCTCACCTCCCCGAGGCAGACGGTCCTCCTGAGTCTGCTGGAGGTCTCCTTCGGTGTAATGAGTGCTTCTTCTCTGGGTTTCCCTCCATCCAGTGTGTGATGTGAAGAGAGTAACGAGTGAAAACTGGATGTTATCCACTGGTTTCCATCATTTTAACAAGATTTTCATAAATACTGAATGAGGTGAAATAATTTGGACTGAATCTAGTTCTATAGATTCTATAATTATAAGTTTACTGGATTGTATGTAATTGATTTTAAATTATTTTTACTGGTGCGATAAAAAAGCTGAACTAAAGAAAACAAAGTCTGTTTAAGGTCTGACAGGAGGGTTTCTGTCCTCTCCATCAGGCTTTACATTCACTCTGATGTGGTCTGAGTGTTCTCATGCAGATATATCAAAGAGCTGACAAAAACAACAACAACTATCTTATTGAATCATCCTGCCTGGGATAGATTCCTCTACTCTGTCCTGGGACGTGGGTTCATCTATAAAATGACACTTAAGTCCAAGTTGTGACTGAAGTCAAAAACGTCTGTTTAGTTTTTTTATTTAACATATATGTTTGCGTGCACACACACATACACACACATACGGTTCTGATATAAAAATGAAGACGTGAGTGTGTGCTTCACAAATTGAGAGCGTTTGCCCTGCTTATTGCTGGGATGCTTTGTGGGCGGCATGGAGGGCAGCATAATTAAAATAGTTTCTGAGAGCAACAGCACACCACATCTAAGGTTCCACCCTCTTCCAGCATTTGACCACATCAAGAGGATCTCGCTTAGAAACGGCCACCAGAACAACCTCTGGTACACACTGCCTGGCTCATGTTGTCTGACTTGTGAAAGGTTTTAAAGGTATGATGCACATTTGTAATTAAAAGAGCCTGATTTTCTGATCATGGAGGTAAATCAAGTGACACGGGCAGCTAGCTGGGTAATGTATGGGAGGGGAAGACAAATTAACCATCTACTCTCTGGGGGATTCTCAGCAGAGGCCTTTATAGCAGCAGTGGAGCAGCGCCAAAGGGCAGAGAGATTTGTAGATGATGGTGCTAATTACCAGAGTGCAAACCATAATGTGACCAAGATGGAAGCAATTTAAGCAGTAGTCATTTAGCCTGCTGCTCTTCCGCCCACCGGCTGCTGCCTAGCCAGAGCCGGGGAATTAGAATGGGAACAGTCTGGGACAACTTGTTGGTGAAGGATAAAGAATAATGCTCAGCAGAGAGGTTCTGCAGTGTGAGGATCACATGCAGGGAACCCTGTGACACAAAATTAATTTGTCTTACCACTAACGTTTGCATTGGCATGTAAGGGTAACAGGTCAGAAGGAGGTTGGAGGTGTTTGAGAACAAAGACGCCTGCAGATTCTGAAATGCTGAGAGAAGATTTCCAACCTGCTGAAGTATCTGTTCACCACTTCTGGAAGATCGAGCGCCTTCAGGAGCTCCCGTCCACTTCTATTAGACTTGATTTCAACCTCAGCTCAGCGTCTTGATGTTTCATTCAGAGTAACATTCGAGCCAAAGCTGCAACAGAACGAGTAAGACTGTGAAATCTAGTCAGCTGTGTTTAAGACTTCAGGGGATCTTTAATGTGTGAGAAAATGAAGGGAGGACTTGTGTAGATGTCAGAATGCAGTTTTCTGTTTGTTTGTTTTTTCTTTCTGTCTTTTAAGATGAAGGAGGGTTCCAGTAGTCTTAGTCCTCACCTGCTGCGGTGGCTGGCGCTGGCTCAGCCTGTATAATTAGGGATGTCTAATTGCTCTTTTAGGATATTTCAGAAGAGGAGTTCAGAGGGGAGAAGTGTTCCGCGCTGTGCCACTGTGTAATTTTATCCATGCCGCTGTCTCTCACTTCACACAGGGCTGATACCTTTAGCCTCCCCTCTCCTCTGTATCAATTGGTCGAAGTTCAGCCTATTGTCGCCACAAGCTTCTTTTATATTTGCGCTCAGTCTGAGGCGAGGCTCTCAGTCAGCTCTACGGGAGGGCTTCCCAGCAACACAGGCGAGGAGAATCCCGACTCAGGGACAACTGTGCTGTCAGGACTGGAGACACGCGGGGACTGGAGCTCTCGAGCGTGAGGACCCCGACACTTTAATGGGACCCGGAGGGCTGGCCAGGAGTTCTTGGTTTTTTCGCCACAATCGTCCATCGCCAACCATGCCACAATGCTGATGATACCTCTGCTGGTGTTGGTGAGCCTGTTGGATTCCGTTTGTCCCCGGGCCCGTTGCGCGCCGGGCCAGGCGTGCGACCCCCGGCAGCGGAGGGACGCCGGGGGCCGCGGAGGAGTGTACGAGCACCTCGGAGGAGCACCGCGACGCAGAAAACTGTACTGCGCCACCAAATATCATTTACAGATTCATCCGAATGGGAAAATAGACGGTTCACTGGAGGAGAACAATCCGTTAAGTGAGTATTTTTATTTACGGCAGAGGCCTTAAATAACACAAACACAAACAGATACACAGCAGGAGACAGGTAAAAGAAATGCGCTCACCTGACTGTTTCCATCCCAGTAAAACATAACTGTTACTTTGAGTTGGATGCAGATGTTTTAATGTTTGGGTTATTAGAACCGGAGATGAATCAGAACGTGTCAGCGGCAGGCTGTTGGCTCCTGCGTGTGAAATCATGTCACCGCAAAGCTGCAGGTTAATCTCCGAGTGTCAGCCAAAAGTCTTAACATCCAGGCGACAAAAGGCGCTGTCTTAGCGGATGTTTCTATCTAATCAGCAACTATTAGAGGCTGTTTGCGGCGCTGAACGGGTCATTGACTAATCAAGCGCTGATTAAAGCAGCCAATAAACATGTTGAATGGGCCGCTGCAGCAGGACTCTAATTTAATTGTAATCATGTGTGCGTGTGTGTGTGTGTGTGCGTATATATGTAAACATGCATATACGTGCAGATAGATATGGAAAACAAATTTAAACAGGAAATCAGTTAATAAAATAAAATACACATGCATGTATTTATGTAGTACATTAAAACAGAATTAAAACAGAACTTTAAGAAAAAGTAATAAATTAATGACAGATGTTCAATTTTATTTTTTCTTACATTTTTAGTTTATTATTATTTTTTTGCTGTCAATAAGTTGATGCAGTAACTGCTTCATTGACTGATTTGTGTAAATATGTTTTTTTCTTTGTGTTTCAGGCATCATGGAAATCACAGCAGTGGATGTGGGAGTTGTGGCTATTAAAGGGCTTTTCTCAGGCAGATACCTGGCCATGAATGATAAAGGACGGCTGTACGCCTCGGTCAGTTTTATGTGTATTTACTTGTCACAAGAACATGACATCAAACTGCTGTCAGCTAAAATTAAAGCTAAAAGTTCAGTTTTTATGTGTTTATCTTGTTTATTTGGGGACTGGGCTGTTGTCTGAATCAAAATTTGACAAATCATGTGATTTTTTTTCCTTATTTCTTCTTCATGTCCCCAGGAAGTGTTTAATAAAGAGTGTGAGTTTGTGGAACGCATCCACGAGTTGGGGTACAACACATATGCATCTCGTCATCACTCCACAGAGCAGCCTCTGCCACCAGGAGGAGGCAGCAGCAAGCGTCGAGCCAGCATCAAGAGGCAGTGGTATGTTTCTATAAATGGCAAAGGACGGCCAAGGCGAGGGTTTAAAACCCGAAGCACCGATAAAGCCTCACTCTTTTTGCCTCGAGTGCTGGGCAATAAGGACCACGAGATGGTGAGGAGGCTGAGGGACAGCCAAGGTGCACATCATCACATGCATCATCACGGGCGTCGCGGTGAACGTCGAAGACGCCGGCATCGTGCTAGGAACAGCAGAGGTTAAAAAACCAGCTGACTCAGCAAAACATTTAGAGGCTGGATCTGACCTTGCACTGCTGTGACTATATCTACATATGGATTCTTGATTTTGGCACATCCGTCCGCCTGACTGCAGTGAAGGATGTGGGAAAAGGGTTTGGATTCTGCCCTCTGGATTAGTGGAAGTTTTTGTTTGTGGAGAGAAAGAGAAAGAAATCCACAGAGGAAGGAGAATCAAAGGCCTCCCAAAGTGGAGGTCAAAGGCCACATTCAGGAGACTCTTGACTCTCACACTTCCCACTGCTGTATCAATCTCTACGAACTGACCTTTGATTTCCTCCAAATGCTTCTGATTTGTAAAGAAATGTATTAAGATAGTTAAAAATATCCTCTCTGTTATGTAAAAACTTCTCTCTTGTATCTACCAGCCACTACGTGGAGCCTGTGGGCGGGGCTTGTGTTTGTTTTAACTGTCACAGCTTCTTACCTGTGATGCAGAGATGGAACAATATATTTAACCATTCTGAGGTACTATCAACATGATGGAGACTGAAGTGAGAATTTTACATGGAGAAGCACTTTTTATCAGATTCACAATAAGAAGCATTTAGAAACCAGCGTGAGACAGAAACCACTACCTGTGACATTCTCACAATGTGATAGTCTACTGTCTGTAAAACTGAGAGAAGTACTTTGTATATTTTACTAGTTATATGAATATTTATTTGGTGTGTGAGATGTAAGTTATTGATGAAGCTTGTTTTTGCTTTTTATAACAATACTGTTTTATAGTTTTTGACTCACTGCCTGGTTCCAACATAAAAACAGTGGTACTGACCCAGAGGGGAAAATGAATGATTTTCTTTTTGCTTATGTTTGTTTTTCAGATAAAAACTTTATGTTTGTAAAGGTGAATCTTATCAGAGGCAGAAACAGAACATCTGCTGGTTCAGACACAGTTCCTGTTTAAATTCATGGAACATGTTAGTTTTATTCTCACCTGTCAGTCAAGAGGTTGGGATGGATGGATGGATGGATGGATGGATGGATGGATGGATGGATGGATGGATGGATGGATGGATGAAGGATGGATGGATGGATGGATGGATGAAAGGATGGATGGATGGATGGATGCAGGATGGATGGATGGATGGATGGATGGATGGATGGATGGATGGATGGATGGATGGATGGATGGATGGATGGATGGATGGATGGATGGATGAAAGGATGGATGGATGGATGGATGGATGGATGGATGGATGGATGGATGGATGCAGGATGGATGGATGGATGGATGGATGGAAGGATGGATGGATGGATGATGGATGGATGGATGAAAGGATGGATGGATGATGGATGGATGGATGGATGAAAGGATGGATGGATGATGGATGGATGGATGGATGGATGGATGGATGGATGGATGGATGGATGCAGGATGGATGGATGGATGGATGGATGGATGGATGGATGGATGGATGGAGGAAGGAGGATGGATGGATGGGTGGATGGATGGATGGATGGATGGATGGATGGATGGATGGATGGATGGATGGATGGATGGATGGATGGATGAAAGGATGGATGGATGATGGATGGATGGATGGATGGATGGATGGATGATGGATGGATGGATGGATGGATGGATGGATGAAAGGATGGATGGATGGATAGTTTTTTTTCAGGCATGTTCCAAAGAATTCCAGACTTTAGTCTTGCTGTAAAACACACGAGACATCAAGCAGATAAACTATCAAATCAAACCTGCAGATTAATTGATAGAAATAGTTATAATTCATCAATTTTCTACACTAAAATGTCAACGCTGAAAACTGAAATGAAAAACAACCCTTTGTGTAGATTTCACAGCCGACTGCGTCTCACTGGCTTCATGCGGCAGGCTGCAAGCAACGGGCTGCGTGCGGCTGGCTGCGTGCGGCTGGCTGCATGCGGCTGGCTGCGTGCGGCTGGCTGCGTGCGGCTGGCTGCGTACGGCTGGCTGCGTACGGCTGGCTGCGTGCAGCTGATTGCGTGCGGCTGACTGCATGAAGCCGGCTGCGTGCTCGTTAGGTAGCAGGTTAGTTGTCGGGGTGTTTCAGGAGAACACGAGGACAAGTTAGAGAAGTTTTGGTCCTTTTATCCTCTCAGTCTCTCCATGTCTCCCTGCAGCTGCTCATATCCTGAAGTTCCCACCTTTTGCCGCAACATACCTGAACAGAAACTGCAGGGATAGTGAAAAATTCACCACAAGCAGCCGCACGACTCTTGGAAGTTCAGGTTTTGCCCTGCCTGGTTCCCATCTATAGGCAGGGGCATATAAAGCCTTGTCATTCTATACCTGCAGGCAGGGGAGGCTTCCTGGCCTGGACAAAAGCTCCTCCCAGGGGGGGCCTGGGAAGCGATGTCGCCTGAGACTTTTAAAGCTTTTTTTGAAATGCCGACCAAAAGCTGCCGTCGATAAACAAGGCTGGTCCTGGTGAAAGCAGAAACTGTGTCATACAAAGTGTAACACCTCGCTGAGGCTTGTTATGAATGCCAGACTCTAATATTACTCAGCTGGAATGCAGGACTTGAGAGGGGTTAGGGCCTTTTGAGGCCTCTGTCCGAATCCAGTTTAACAATGTTTGTCCTCTACCCACGTGTCCTCTGCAGTCATCACACTGCTGGAAACACACCGATTCATTAGATTATCAGCTGGCAGTTAATATCAGCTGTGATGTCCTCTGACATGGTGGGGGGATTCTGGACATGTCCAACTTCGAGTGTTTTCACATGAATTACATCTCAATGATCAGGAACATTTTAGAAGACCTTTGAGGTGAGCAGCATGTTTCCAGATTTTAGATGAGTTAGAAACTCTTAAGACTCTCTGTGCTGTGAAACATTTCATTCAAACCTAAAATCTGTTTTTGATCTGAGCTTATAGAAATACTCATTTATTAAATTAACAATAAATAAAAAGATTTATTCATTTAAATTTGCTTAAATTTTGCATGAATGAGTAAAATGTCTCATTAATTCATTAAAAAGGAGTTTTGTATTAAGGACGTTCCCACAGAGAGACGAGGAGACCGTCTCATAGACACTGAGCTGAATGTCCTGCATGTCGGACCTGAACTGCAGAAGGATGAAGATGTTTGAGGCTTCAGCCCACAGCAGGTCACATCAGAGAGTTGACTTGTAAACAGCGCCCTCTACAGGCTGACAGCAGCTTGGCTCCTGATCCTGGAAACCCATCATGGAAGAGTCAGTTCACAGCATGAAGCCTCTGCAGAGACTTCATGTTTAACAACAACAGGAAGAAACATCCAAACTGTTGAAATGAAACAGACACAAAGTGCAAACAATGCACATGTTGTTTAAATTCAGAAATAAATGTCAGATTCAAAAGGTTTTCAGCTTGACTGAAGAAACAAACAAACCATCTGTTAAACATGATCCATTTCACTACTGAATGCAAAGTGTGGTCATGAGGTTTAAACTGAAAATCTCTCCTGCTGAAGTCTCACAGCTTTCCAAAACATCTGACACTGTGTGAAGATCAGCTGCCTGGATGATCAGCATCCAGCGTCAGGAGAACCATCTTCCTTCCACAGTCTGAAGTTATGAAACAAGACACTGAAAACATCTTCAGGTATCACTCCTGTTCCTCTTCATAGGCCACACCCATGTACGTTTTAGAATCAGATTTCTATAAACACATTGTTTACTACTGAAGTGTGATGATTTAGGGGGAGACGTTGCAGAATGCATCAGCTCAGTGTTATCTGTAAAACATGTTTCATATATCTGTGTGTTCAGTTCAAGAACTGCTTCACACTGTGAGACATTCAGTTATAGATCACATGACTGCCTGAACTGAATGTTTAAAGTCTTGAGTCTCAGCTGCAATCTGGTCAAATCCTAAACCTGTTCCCGTCACGCAAAGTCCCTGCAGCCTAAACTACTTTCATAACCAGAGATGAAGCCAGACAGAATGTCCTCCATAACCGAGACGCATGTCTCAGCTTCCTTTCAGATCAGAGGGATGAAACAGAACCATGGACAGCGACAGTGCAGAACCTGCTCATCTGCACTGCTAAAATCAGTCCTGAAGATGGTCTGGACTCATTCATTTGCTCAGAACTTGATGTTGAACTAAATATTCTATTACTCAAACTGCCTTTAAGGCCTGATGGACTTGGCCAGGTGGTCCCAGGGTCCAACATTTTTTCAGAGAGTTAAATGGCATCCCAACCATTCTCTTTCCTTGACCTGACATGATCCGGTAGCTATTCCAGTTCTTTACATGTCCTGAACATCTTCCAGCTCAAGTCTGTCTCAGATTTATCAGTTTACTCTGAGAGACATGATCCATATGTTTCCCACAGTGTCCCTTCGTGTCCTAGAAAGACAGCAGTCCACAAGCTGACAGAGCATGAGTCCATCAGCTCCTCTGAATCCCTGGGGTTCTGGTTCATGAACATTTAGTGGTTCTGGTCCTACATTGTACCTGGAAGTGGATGTGTGTGAACTAAAGGTGCAGCAGGACTCGTAGGTGTCAGCAGGTTTTGGTTTGGGTTGTTGTTTCAGCTCCTGTCAGAGTCTCTGTGGGCCATGTTCTGGTCCATCCACGTACTCTGGACTCCAGCTGATTTCCTGGTATGTGGGGCCATCATGAGCCTAGACTGCACAGAACCGCAAACGGTCTTTATTCAGAACCGAGTTTGCAGCACACAAAAAGCCACATTAAGGTTCAGTCAGATGTGAGCGTGAGAAAGCGCTTCATGCGTGATCAGTGAGGACCAGGACCCGTCCCACAGATCAAAAGCCTGCGCTGCCGGCCTGAACAGACTTTCAATAACTCAAAAGACTTTGTGGAGATAATTGTGTTGATAAAATAGTCAAATAATAGAAAGAGAAACTGATTAGCTGAGACCTAAAAAGGAATTTATCACTGCGCCCCAAATTCTGTCAGGGACACGCAGGACACAGTGGATGTCCAGAACAAATAAAGACACTTTCCCTTCCATCTTGTGGAAATTTTAGTTATTTTTCACATTAATTTTTAATATTCCTACTTTAACCTTCAACATATTGTTTCCAGGCAGAAGCTGAGAGCCAGACTGGACAGAAATCAGCCTTCAGGCAGTAAAATTCTGCTCCAGGATGAAAGGAAAAGGTCTTGATACTGACTCGGAACTGGGAGAAGCCTCGGTGACCAATGACAGTACTTAACATGCTCCGAACTCTGTATTTAGTCTTACCATTGTTTTCAGTAAGAGCCCGGGACACGGTTTCCCCTCTACCAACCTTAAGAGAATGTTTTTTTCATCGGCTTGAATTGGACCTGTGTTTTTTCCTGTTATTGTTCATTTATAGATCTGTCTCCTGTCTCCACAGCATGGTCTGTTAACTTGGCTGTTTCCGATTTTACATCCTCCCATACATAAATTATGATATTCTGTTGCTGATAATGAAAGACTCACACAAAGACTTTTTTTCCATTATAATAAAGTCTATTAGTTTATTTTGTGAAAACTCGGAACTTTTCTCCGAGATAAGTCCGCTATTATTCGGTCACAATAAAGCGCCGTGCGGTTTGGTGCCTCCGGTCGTGAACGTTGGCAGATTTCTTCCAAGTGTCGAGTTGTGATGTAATGTGTCTGCAGGTATAAATATAGAGGCATGGCTGCTCAGCGTCCGTGCAGATCCATGTCGCTCCGGTGCTGAAGCCAGTGCGCCTGTCGGTCTGGGAATGAGCGCAGCTTTTACACGCTCCTCTCTGTCGCGCCGCCGCCTTATTGCTTTTTTACTGTCCTCTTACTGGAAAGGCAAACGCCGGGAGGCTGCTTCCAGAGCCGGCATGGGCTCTCTGTCAGCCCTGAGGACCATCCTGGTTCTGGGCCTGGTTACGGGTCTTGGAGGATGTGTGCCCGGTCTGAACGGGACGATGGACCGCTGGGAGGCCCTGTACTCCCGCTCCCTGGCGCGGATCCCGGGGGAGAAGCGGGAGGAGACCAGCCGGGACGGAGACTATCTCATTGGCATTAAAAGGTTGCGGCGCCTCTACTGCAACGTGGGGATCGGCTTTCACATTCAAGTGTTACCCGACGGCAGAATAACGGGCGTGCACACCGAGAATCGTTACAGTAAGTGTTTGATGAGTGAGAGGTGCTGATTTCTCACCTGTGACACCTGCTGGACCCCCCCTCCCCCCCTTATCTCCCCATCAGCCTCTACATTTAACATTAATAGCTTAGTACATTTTAATTAGAGAAAAAAAAACATACAACTAAAATACAGAACGTCCACATGTAGCTGTTCGGTTCCGCCGTGCATAGCTTTGTGCGTGTGACGTGTAACCAGAGCTCGCTGCCAGCCGGCACCCTAAAGTTAGGACAGATCCTGCGCCCCGGACCAGCAGTCCTGTTGACCCAGCGTGGCTGATGGGCCTCCGGAAACTTTGTTCTGAACAACTTTAACTACGAACCGGAAAATAATTTTAAATGTAAATGTTTTTAATAAATGTCATACAATCAGAGGAAACTGGAGCTTCAGTAACCCGCACACATCTTCCAAAAACCTCCTGAGTTTTTAAAACGGCTCCATCATTTGGAATTTACATGATGCGCGTGTCTTCATCAGTCCATAATGTTTCAGTGTGTCTGTTGTCCCTGAAGGTCTCCTGCAGGTGTCCCCGGTGGAGAGAGGAGTGGTGACTCTGCTGGGGGTTCGCACGGGGCTCTTCGTGGCCATGAATCGACGAGGAAAGCTGTACGGATCTGTGAGTGTCCACACGCGCACGCGCGCACACACACAGAGAGAGAGAGAGAGAGACGCAAACCAACAAAAGAAGTAATCTTCAGGGTCATTCCCTCCAGTTTGTTTCAGTGAGACGCTCCGCTGATGAGTTTTCTATAAATAGAGAAATAAAATAAGCCGTGAAGGTTTTTCTTGTGATCAGTTAAATGTCTCAGGTAGAAATATGTGTTTGAAAAACATAAATATCCAAAGTATCAGTGGAGAGGTGTGAGAAACCTTTTCAGACATTCTGCATGAGGACTCGTCTTCCAACTGAATTCTGTTGCGTCACTCTGCTCTCAGTTTATCTGAGAAACTTTTAATTTCCAGAAAAGTCCAACTGATCAACCCGTGAACACCGTCTCCTGGTGTCGCTTTAATTGTTTCTTATTTCAAGGTTTTTGTGTTGATCCAACGTGCACGGAGCCATTAGGACCTGTGATCACGTGATGCATGTCTCCACGCACGCTACACGCAGTGCCAGTGAAGGATGGATCTTGCGGGTTCAGAGGATCCACCTTAAAAATAATAAAAATAACACAACTATATTTACAAAATTGAATAAGTTGAAAGAAAAAAGCCTGAACTGTTAAATATTAGCTGAATGACGTCACGTATTTGATCAATTACAGTATTTGAAGCTAAGAACACCCAGTTCTGCCTCTCCTCCATCACTCATCATACACAATTAGTTTTTTCTCTTCTGTTCTTGTACTGAAGTGCGTCTGAAGCAGGTCCTGGACAATAACAACCCTGCAGGCAGAAATAACATGATTGTTTGATAGAAATCACAATGAACAATAAAGATTTTAAATTCCTCCCACCAAAAAATTCCCAGCAGTTTTGTTTTGCTAAAACAATCAACTATTTCAAGAAAATTTTTCTTTCCGGCAGTTACACTTCAGCAACGAGTGCAAGTTCAGAGAGAAGCTCCTGGCCAACAACTACAATGCCTACGAGTCTGCTGTCTACCCGAGGATGTTCATCGGCCTGAGTAAGAACGGCAAAACAAAAAGAGGAAACAGAGTGTCACCCGCCATGACAGTGACACATTTCTTACCCAGAATCTAGTGGCTTCATAAATCACCTTCACCTCAACATGAAGAAAGTAGGAGGGGGTGGAGGGGTGGGGGTGGGGGTGGGGGGTGGGGGGGTGTCCTCCCAGCTGTGATGCACTTTCAGTCCAAGTTTTATGCAACTGTGTGAGACATTTTACTACTTGTGTGTATTTTTTTACTTCTGTGTTAAACTGTTTTGTATTTTTATAAAAGTAGATGAGTTTTTATGGTGGTGGGGTGGGGGTGGGGGGTGGGCGGGGCGTGGGGGGTCAAATTGCTACACATGTTATTTAAATTTTCTCTTTTTTCTAATTTATCAGATATTTGCTGCTACTGAAAGAAATCCTGTTTGGATGACTTCTTAGAGACTAAATGTTTCTGTTTGTGTGTGTTTTTTTGGGGTGGGGGGGTGGGGGGGGGTCCTGCTTGAGTCTTAGCATACGTAATAGAAATAGTGTGATAGAAGTGGCACTTACTGCTCACACTTGTTGGTTCTGAAGCATCTGCCTGTATTTGATTCCAGCCTTTCAGTCAGACTTGTGTTGAACTGATGGAGATCCACAGATCATGTGATGTAGCTTCCCCGTCACCTGACACGCTCCTCCCCAAAAACTGAACGAAATCTTGTGTCATAGCTGCTGCTCATTCTAAGAGTTTACTCAGATTTGTAGAACTGAATGTCTTAGAAGAGAAATTTCAGACATTGTAGTCAGTAACTGAATCATGTTGTTTAACACATTTTACTTTATACCAGATTGTATAACGTCCCTTTAATGTTCAGATTCCCCCAATATCTTCTGTTTCTTTCTTATAGGAGCTTTAAGTAACAGCTGCTCTCAGTCCTGGAAGCAGACGTCTTGTTGTTACTGACAGTTTGGGTCCCTCGGTTCCCTCGAGGTTCTTCATAGGTTTTAAATCATTATGATGTTAAAGTGTGAACAAGTTTCTGAGCTAGTATCTCACTAGTCTGCATCTGTCAGCACGTTAATATTAACAAGAGCATTTCCAAAATGTCTCTGAGTCTTCACGGGTTCTCAGATTCCTCGTCTGAGTCATGAGTTACTGATGCTGTCAGTTTTTAATATGTTCAAAACTTCACGAGACAGAATAGCTGCAGAGTTGTCTCGCGTGTCTCGGACTCGTCTGGGATTCGTCTCAAACCCGTCTCAGTTTGTTTCAGTGAATCAGAAGTGTGAGAGATGAGAGGCAGCAGTGGGAGGGGCCTGTGAAGTCAGATGGTTTGTGAATTAACTGCAATGAATAAGTCACATGTCCGTCATGCAGCTTTTCACCATCAGACCAGTTTTCTAATCAATGAAAAAAGACGTTTAAACATTTAAATATTTTCTCTTCTTTCCAGCTGTGGTCAGCTGTTTCTAAGAAGGTTGGAGGATATTTAACCTGGAATCTGGTCCAGATTTCAGCTGGTCACAAAGGGAAATGAAGAACTTTGGAGCCTAATTGAAATAATATTATCTTACCTCTGTGAGCGGGGGAGGGGAGGGGAGGGGGGTAGAAATGGAGAGAACGAGGAGGAGGGGAGCATTAACCCCACAGCCTCTTCTGTGTCTGTTTATAGCTCTGACAGGATGAACTCTGAACTTTCCTGCTGTCAATCTCAGTCAGAGTCAGATGTACGTCTCACATTAGAAAGAGGAATCTTCTCTGACATGATATAAGTGGAGAATTTAGGAGTTTACAGGCGAGGTCAAAGATCTGAAACGCAACACACAAGCCACAGCCTTGATTCTAGAATAGGACTATTCTTATTTTGAAGTAATCCTCTATTGTCAGACAGCTGCTGGATGAAACATGTAAACTCTGAGTTCTGACGGCGCTGATTTGAGTTTGAACAAGAATCTTCTGCTGTTGGTTTGTTTCCTTCAGAAGGGAAAGCCATGATGTTTTTCTTGCTCTCACCTAAAGGTGCAGGTAAAATCCCCTCGGGCCCACCAGCTGTTCACACAAGGGTCACAAGACAAACAACTTACAGCAGTTGTGTGACTGTTGTTATGTAGTCAGTGTGTCTCTTCATCATGTCTCAGTTTATTCACAATTCGGTTGCCAAGCCTTTCCAACGTTGTCTCAAATTTCTCACACTTCTGACCTGCAGACACTAAATTGAGGAGGGTTCTAGAAGGGTTCCAGACTTACTCGATCACTCTGGAACTATTTTAAAGGAGCATTTGTCTTGTGAATATCTTGAATATTTAAAACATGTTCATAACTCACATGACATGACAGCAAGGTCCCTGGACTCGCAGAGAAAACGCAGAAACCTCGTGAACGTTTAGAGACATTGTGGAAACTCTGGTAGTCACAGAGTCGAGTTGGTGAGTAGGTGTGAAGTAAACAGCGTTGTGTTCTAACTAACAGGACTGCTGGTTCTGTTGTGCTGGTTCTGTGTGAGAACACGTTGTTGCAGCATGTCATGGTCACACTTTAACAATTATTTCAAACGATAAACGAAACTTGACTATAAAAGAATTAAAGGACCATCAGATGATTCACAGAGTTCCATGTCAACACGAAGTCTCTGACACATTTAATCCTTAAAATCAGTCGCAGTTGACCAGCTGACAGGAAGCAGTCAGCTGTTTCCTGCTCAACAAGCGCTGCGTATGTGGTTAAACATGCCACACATCACCGCTCAGATTATTGATCTGTGATCGACACGAGGAAACTATTAGACACGACATCCTGCTAATTCACTGATCAATCAGGAAAAACCTCTTTGTTTAATAAAAATAACAGTTTAAAGAAACTTTTAGCTTGAAAAATATATTTTATAATAATCCCTCAGATAGTTTGTTTTAAATGAGCTGGTCAGGTTTTAACACCTGGATTATTTCTGATGCGTGTGTGGGGTCACGTCAGGTCAGTGGACGGTCCTTTCGTTAGTTCAGATTACTAAACCTGCAGATGAAAGTGAGCCAGACCACCTCAGAAAGTGGTCTAAGCTAGTCAGGATAGACTGTTGTGTTGGATCAGACACCTGCAGAAAGAAGCTGAGTCTGATCCTACTTCCTGTTTACACCGTCATGTTTAAACAGATTGAACTGAAATGTTTCATTCACCTGATGATACAGACTTTGACCAGGTTTCAGTGCCACATGTTTCCAGCTGTGTATGTTGCTGGTGGAACTTCCAGCGGGTTGCTTGTTGGGACTTTCTCTGCGTCCTCGTGGTCTATTGCAGCTCTTCTCTGGTGGACATGTTGTCCTAGTTGTGCCTCGTCACGTTCCGGCTATCTTTACCCTGTGATATACTTTTAAATAGATAATCATGGGAAAAATATTTACAGACAGCTGTTGGACTGTACTGTATACTAGAGCTAGTAACCCAATATTTTTCTTTATATGTTTAGTAAATATAACCTTTCAGTAACTGAAGGTGTTGGTATTCCTTTTGGAGTGGGAGGGGCAGCTTTAAATTAACAGAGCAGCGTGGAAGTTGTTGTGTAAAACACTGGCTGCTGATTGGCTCATTTCAGTTAATATTTAACAAGTTCTCTGGTAAAAACCTGAAACTGTGGCGGGATGGAGAACTGGTTGTTATCTGGTTCAGGTTTTTGGGTTTATGAGGTTTGAAATCTCCATTTCAACATTCCACTTATTGATGTATAATGTCAACAACTCTGCTCCAGTTTTTGACTGTAGTGTTTTCTCTGCTGAGCCTTCTAGCATGTGATGAGCACATGGGTTGTCCATGCTGAATGCACACGCTAGCTCAGTTGCAAATGTCATGCAAACTGTTCCTCTGGTGACTTTAATCCATGAATCAGCATGATGTGTTTGTGATCTGAGCTCTGCAGGTTTGACGTAAGGAACATGTTTAGCTGTCAAAACTAGTGCCAGAGTTACAGTCGGCTGCTCCTGAAGCATCTCCTGTTACGACTCGGTTGTCTGGATCTCCTCACTGCGTCTCAGCTTGGCATCAGTCATGCACATACGCAGGAAAACTGGTATATTTGAGCTCACAGCTGGGCTCATCCAGTCTGACTGCTTTGCATGCTGTTCAACATGTTTACAGTAGAACACCTTTCTGCCCTCCACTAACCCAGGACGAGCCCTCTAACCCACCTGCTTATTTGATTATCCAGCTGCAGTCCGAGCACAGCAAAGCAGCTCATCAGCAGCCTGCGGATGGTGTCGCACGCACCGGATGGTTCCCGATAGGCTGACCTGATGATGTGTAGCTCTGAGATCTGATGGATATATTTCATTTTACTTACCAACATGAGGCAGAAATGAACAGAAACAATGTTTATTAGATCTAAATTCATTAAAACACTAATGAAACAGAGAGAAAAACCTGATTTTAAAGTGTTTGTTTTGAGTGTAACTGTATAGGTTTTCTTCTGATGATCACATGAATATTCCTCTAAAGGTGGTTTGTTTGCAGGTGTGAGTTTATGCTGAATGATTTAACACTTCTGCCTTTTAAACTCTGCTTTCTGGATCCTGGTTCAGGGCAGGTCATTCTGAGTCCTGTGGTCTTATGGACATTTTGTATCAACTCTTTTTTAGTTATCCTGTAGTTTTATACAGGTTTAAACTGTAACTGTGCCGTGCACATGGATGACTTAAACCCAACTTATGGGAGAATGATAATAAAACCCTAATTCCTCAAACTGGTGTGTGTCATTGTCATTTTAGATTTTGTTCCTGAAACTTTCTAAAGAATTATTTCCGTAAAAAAGTGTTAAAGTCACACAGATGTAATAATGAGGTGAGTAAACATTATAAACTGTTAAACATAAAGAGATTTTCATATGAAGAGTCAACATTTGTTTAACTGCTGCTGTCACGTGTTTCAATACTCGTGTAAACTTTGTGATCTGATGTAAACGTTGGTATTTTAGCTGTTTATTGCAGGTTTTGTTTGACAGGAAGAAGATCCGGGGTTTGAATCTGTGAATGTTGTCTGTCTCTTGTCTCTGTGTTGGTCCTGATGCTGTGTTCAGGATGGACCCTGACTCTCACCTGTAAACAGGGTTAAGTAGGTACAGAAAAGTAGTGATGGAGGGAGTAAATATACAGATCATTGATTAAAATAAAACACCTTAAAAAGCCAAACCTGTTCCATCAAAAGACAGATGAAAGCACGTTTACACCATTTTACTGACTTTAGTCACTCTCTTTAAGCTGTTTATTTGCTCCAACAGAGACAGAATAATATCCTCTATGTTTATAACAAATACTGTAGAATCAGCTGATTGATAAAACTATCAGAGCTCAGTTGTTTACATACGTTCACTGAGCAGCAGGATTACATCGGCTGCCTCTTCTGAAGCTCAGTGACTTTCTTTGAGTAGAAGTGTTGAACGATCTGGAGATGTTTGAGAAACATTTGCAACTGGTCCATGAAATAGAAATCATTGTTAAAACATGCCGATACCACGTTGAGGCTTTGGCATCGACAATGGTGCCAGGTCACCCCGAGTGCGCAGACGCAGATGGTGTCGGGTCACCCCAGGTGTGCAGACGCAGATGGTGTCGGGTCACCCCAGGTGTGCAGACGCAGATGGTGTCGGGTCACCCCAGGTGAGCAGACGCAGATGGTGTCGGGTCACCCGAGTGTGCAGACGCTGCTGGTGCCAGGTCACCCCGAGTGCGCAGACGCAGATGGTGTCGGGTCACCCCGAGTGCGCAGACGCAGATGGTGTCGGGTCACCCCAGGTGTGCAGACGCAGATGGTGTCGGGTCACCCCAGGTGTGCAGACGCAGATGGTGTCGGGTCACCCCTGGTGTGCAGACGCAGATGGTGTCGGGTCACCCCGAGTGCGCAGACGCAGATGGTGTCGGGTCACCCCAGGTGTGCAGACGCAGATGGTGTCGGGTCACCCCGCGTGCGCAGACGCAGGTGGTGTCGGGTCACCCCGGGTGCGCAGACGCAGATGGTGTCAGGTCACCCCGAGTGCGCAGACGCAGATGGTGTCGGGTCACCCCGAGTGCGCAGACGCAGATGGTGTCGGGTCACCCCAGGTGTGCAGACGCAGATGGTGTCGGGTCACCCTGAGTGTACAGACGCTGCTGGTGCCAGGTCACCCCGAGTGCGCAGACGCAGATGGTGTCGGGTCACCCTGAGTGTGCAGACGCAGATGGTGTCGGGTCACCCCGAGTGCGCAGACGCAGATGGTGTCGGGTCACCCCAGGTGTGCAGACGCAGATGGTGTCGGGTCACCCCAGGTGTGCAGACGCAGATGGTGTCGGGTCACCCCGAGTGTGCAGACGCAGATGGTGTCGGGTCACCCCGAGTGTGCAGACGCAGATGGTGTCGGGTCACCCCGAGTGTGCAGACGCAGATGGTGTCGGGTCACCCCAGGTGCGCAGACGCAGATGGTGTCGGGTCACCCCGAGTGCGCAGACGCAGATGGTGTCGGGTCACCCCGAGTGCGCAGATGCAGATGGTGTCGGGTCACCCCAGGTGTGCAGACGCAGATCGTGTCGGGTCACCCCGAGTGCGCAGACGCAGATGGTGTCGGGTCACCCCAGGTGTGCAGACGCAGATGGTGTCGGGTCACCCCAGGTGTGCAGACGCAGATGGTGTCGGGTCACCCTGAGTGTGCAGACGCAGATGGTGTCGGGTCACCCCAGGTGTGCAGACGCAGATGGTGTCGGGTCACCCCAGGTGTGCAGACGCAGATGGTGTCGGGTCACCCCGGGTGTGCAGACGCAGATGGTGTCGGGTCACCCCAGGTGTGCAGACGCAGATGGTGTCGGGTCACCCTGAGTGCGCAGATGCAGATGGTGTCGGGTCACCCCAGGTGTGCAGACGCAGATGGTGTCGGGTCACCCTGAGTATGCAGACACAGATGGTGTCGGGTCACCCCGAGTGCGCAGACGCAGATGGTGTCGGGTCACCCCAGGTGTGCAGACGCAGATGGTGTCGGGTCACCCCGAGTGTGCAGACGCAGATGGTGTCGGGTCACCCCGAGTGCGCAGACGCAGATGGTGTCGGGTCACCCCAGGTGTGCAGACGCAGATGGTGTCGGGTCACCCCAGGTGTGCAGACGCAGATGGTGTCGGGTCACCCTGAGTGTGCAGACGCTGCTGGTGCCAGGTCACCCCGAGTGCGCAGACGCAGATGGTGTCGGGTCACCCCGAGTGCGCAGACGCAGATGGTGTCGGGTCACCCCAGGTGTGCAGACGCAGATGGTGTCAGGTCACCCCGAGTGCGCAGACGCAGATGGTGTCGGGTCACCCCAGGTGTGCAGACGCAGATGGTGTCGGGTCACCCCAGAGTGCAGACGCAGATGGTGTCGGGTCACCCCGCGTGCGCAGACGCAGATGGTGCCGGGTCACCCCGAGTGCGCAGACGCAGATGGTGTCGGGTCACCCCAGGTGTGCAGACGCAGATGGTGCCAGGTCACCCCGAGTGCGCAGACGCAGATGGTGTCAGGTCACCCCGAGTGCGCAGACGCAGATGGTGTCGGGTCACCCCAGGTGTGCAGACGCAGATGGTGTCGGGTCACCCCGAGTGTGCAGACGCAGATGGTGTCGGGTCACCCCAGGTGTGCAGACGCAGATGGTGTCGGGTCACCCCAGGTGAGCAGACGCAGATGGTGTCGGGTCACCCTGAGTGTGCAGACGCTGCTGGTGCCAGGTCACCCCGAGTGCGCAGACGCAGATGGTGTCGGGTCACCCCGAGTGCGCAGACGCAGATGGTGTCAGGTCACCCCGAGTGCGCAGACGCAGATGGTGTCGGGTCACCCCAGGTGGGCAGCCGCAGATGGTGTCGGGTCACCCTGAGTGTGCAGACGCAGATGGTGTCGGGTCACCCCGAGTGTGCAGACGCAGATGGTGTCGGGTCACCCCGAGTGCGCAGACGCAGATGGTGTCGGGTCACCCCGCGTGCGCAGACGCAGATGGTGTCGGGTCACCCCGGGTGTGCAGACGCAGATGGTGTCGGGTCACCCTGAGTGCGCAGATGCAGATGGTGTCGGGTCACCCCAGGTGTGCAGACGCTGCTGGTGCCAGGTCACCCCGAGTGCGCAGACGCAGATGGTGTCGGGTCACCCCGAGTGCGCAGACGCAGATGGTGTCGGGTCACCCCGAGTGCGCAGACGCAGATGGTGTCGGGTCACCCCAGGTGTGCAGACGCAGATGGTGTCGGGTCACCCCGAGTGTGCAGACGCAGATGGTGTCGGGTCACCCCGGGTGTGCAGACGCAGATGGTGTCGGGTCACCCTGAGTGTGCAGACGCTGCTGGTGCCAGGTCACCCCGAGTGCGCAGACGCAGATGGTGTCGGGTCACCCCAGGTGTGCAGACGCAGATGGTGTCGGGTCACCCTGAGTGTGCAGACGCAGATGGTGTCGGGTCACCCCGAGTGCGCAGACGCAGATGGTGTCGGGTCACCCCAGGTGTGCAGACGCAGATGGTGTCGGGTCACCCCAGGTGTGCAGACGCAGATGGTGTCGGGTCACCCCAGGTGAGCAGACGCAGATGGTGTCGGGTCACCCTGAGTGTGCAGACGCTGCTGGTGCCAGGTCACCCCGAGTGCGCAGACGCAGATGGTGTCGGGTCACCCCAGGTGTGCAGACGCAGATGGTGTCGGGTCACCCCAGGTGTGCAGACGCAGATGGTGTCGGGTCACCCCGAGTGCGCAGATGCAGATGGTGTCGGGTCACCCCAGGTGTGCAGACGCAGATGGTGTCGGGTCACCCTGAGTGTGCAGACGCAGATGGTGTCGGGTCACCCCGAGTGCGCAGACGCAGATGGTGTCGGGTCACCCCGAGTGCGCAGACGCAGATGGTGTCGGGTCACCCCAGGTGTGCAGACGCAGATGGTGTCGGGTCACCCTGAGTGTACAGACGCTGCTGGTGCCAGGTCACCCCGAGTGCGCAGACTCAGATGGTGTCGGGTCACCCCGAGTGCGCAGACGCAGATGGTGTCGGGTCACCCCGAGTGCGCAGATGCAGATGGTGTCGGGTCACCCCAGGTGAGCAGACGCAGATGGTGTCGGGTCACCCTGAGTGTGCAGACGCAGATGGTGTCGGGTCACCCCGAGTGCGCAGACGCAGATGGTGTCGGGTCACCCCGAGTGCGCAGACGCAGATGGTGTCGGGTCACCCCAGGTGTGCAGACGCAGATGGTGTCGGGTCACCCTGAGTGTGCAGACGCTGCTGGTGCCAGGTCACCCCGAGTGCGCAGACGCAGATGGTGTCGGGTCACCCCAGTGTGCAGACGCAGATGGTGTCGGGTCACCCTGAGTGTGCAGACGCAGATGGTGTCGGGTCACCCCGAGTGTGCAGATGCAGATGGTGTCGGGTCACCCCAGGTGTGCAGACGCAGATGGTGTCGGGTCACCCCGAGTGCGCAGATGCAGATGGTGTCGGGTCACCCCAGGTGTGCAGACGCAGATGGTGTCGGGTCACCCTGAGTGTGCAGACGCAGATGGTGTCGGGTCACCCCGAGTGTGCAGACGCAGATGGTGTCGGGTCACCCGGGTGTGCAGACGCAGATGGTGTCGGGTCACCCCAGGTGTGCAGACGCAGATGGTGTCGGGTCACCCCTGGTGTGCAGACGCAGATGGTGTCGGGTCACGCCGAGTGCGCAGACGCAGATGGTGTCGGGTCACCCCAGGTGCGCAGACGCAGCTGGTGTCGGGTCACCCCGAGTGCGCAGACGCAGATGGTGTCGGGTCACCCCAGGTGTGCAGACGCAGATCGTGTCGGGTCACCCCGAGTGCGCAGATGCAGATGGTGTCGGGTCACCCCAGGTGTGCAGACGCAGATGGTGTCGGGTCACCCTGAGTGTGCAGACGCTGCTGGTGCCAGGTCACCCCGAGTGCGCAGACGCAGATGGTGTCGGGTCACCCCGAGTGCGCAGATGCAGATGGTGTCGGGTCACCCCAGGTGTGCAGACGCAGATGGTGTCGGGTCACCCTGAGTGTACAGACGCTGCTGGTGCCAGGTCACCCCGAGTGCGCAGACGCAGATGGTGTCGGGTCACCCCGAGTGCGCAGACGCAGATGGTGTCAGGTCACCCCGAGTGCGCAGACGCAGATGGTGTCGGGTCACCCCAGGTGTGCAGACGCAGATGGTGTCGGGTCACCCCAGGTGAGCAGACGCAGATGGTGTCGGGTCACCCTGAGTGTGCAGACGCTGCTGGTGCCAGGTCACCCCGAGTGCGCAGACGCAGATGGTGTCGGGTCACCCCGAGTGCGCAGACACAGATGGTGTCGGGTCACCCCAGGTGTGCAGACGCAGATGGTGTCGGGTCACCCCAGGTGTGCAGACGCAGATGGTGTCGGGTCACCCCAGGTGCGCAGACGCAGATGGTGTCGGGTCACCCCGAGTGCGCAGACGCAGATGGTGTCGGGTCACCCCAGGTGTGCAGACGCAGATGGTGTCGGGTCACCCTGAGTGTGCAGACGCTGCTGGTGCCAGGTCACCCCGAGTGCGCAGACGCAGATGGTGTCGGGTCACCCCAGGTGTGCAGACGCAGATGGTGCCAGGTCACCCCGAGTGCGCAGACGCAGATGGTGTCGGGTCACCCCGAGTGCGCAGATGCAGATGGTGTCGGGTCACCCCAGGTGTG
This sequence comes from Pachypanchax playfairii, assembly GCA_006937955.1. NCBI lineage: Eukaryota > Metazoa > Chordata > Actinopteri > Cyprinodontiformes > Aplocheilidae > Pachypanchax > Pachypanchax playfairii. The sequence goes on along the minus strand of SSNP01000073.1, from coordinate 1,986,437 downwards.
CAGACGCAGATGGTGTCGGGTCACCCTGAGTGTGCAGGCGCAGATGGTGTCGGGTCACCCCGAGTGGGCAGACGCAGATGGTGTCGGGTCACCCCGAGTGCGCAGACGCAGATGGTGTCGGGTCACCCCAGGTGTGCAGACGCAGATGGTGTCGGGTCACCCTGAGTGCGCAGACGCAGATGGTGTCGGGTCACCCCGCGTGCGCAGACGCAGATGGTGTCGGGTCACCCCAGGTGTGCAGACGCAGATGGTGTCGGGTCACCCTGAGTGTGCAGACGCTGCTGGTGCCAGGTCACCCCGAGTGTGCAGACGCAGATGGTGTCGGGTCACCCCGAGTGTGCAGACGCAGATGGTGTCGGGTCACCCCGAGTGCGCAGACGCAGATGGTGTCGGGTCACCCCGGGTGTGCAGACGCAGATGGTGTCGGGTCACCCCGGGTGTGCAGACGCAGATGGTGTCGGGTCACCCCGAGTGTGCAGACGCAGATGGTGTCGGGTCACCCCGAGTGCGCAGACGCAGATGGTGTCGGGTCACCCCAGGTGTGCAGACGCAGATGGTGTCGGGTCACCCCAGGTGTGCAGACGCAGATGGTGTCGGGGCACCCTGAGTGTGCAGACGCAGATGGTGTCAGGTCACCCCGAGTGTGCAGACTCAGATGGTGTCGGGTCACCCCGAGTGCGCAGACGCAGATGGTGTCGGGTCACCCCAGGTGTGCAGACGCAGATGGTGTCGGGTCACCCCGAGTGCGCAGACGCAGATGGTGTCGGGTCACCCTGAGTGTGCAGACGCTGCTGGTGCCAGGTCACCCCGAGTGTGCAGACGCAGATGGTGTCGGGTCACCCCGAGTGCGCAGACGCAGATGGTGTCGGGTCACCCCAGGTGTGCAGACGCAGATGGTGTCGGGTCACCCCAGGTGTGCAGACGCAGATGGTGTCGGGTCACCCTGAGTGTGCAGACGCTGCTGGTGCCAGGTCACCCCGAGTGCGCAGACGCAGATGGTGTCGGGTCACCCCAGGTGCGCAGACGCAGATGGTGTCGGGTCACCCCGAGTGCGCAGACGCAGATGGTGTCGGGTCACCCCGAGTGCGCAGACGCAGATGGTGTCGGGTCACCCCTGGTGTGCAGACGCAGATGGTGTCGGGTCACCCCGAGTGTGCAGACGCAGATGGTGTCGGGTCACCCCAGGTGTGCAGACGCAGATGGTGTCGGGTCACCCCAGGTGTGCAGACGCAGATGGTGTCGGGTCACCCCAGGTGTGCAGACGCAGATGGTGTCGGGTCACCCTGAGTGCGCAGATGCAGATGGTGTCGGGTCACCCCAGGTGTGCAGACGCAGATGGTGTCGGGTCACCCTGAGTGTGCAGACGCTGCTGGTGCCAGGTCACCCCGAGTGCGCAGACGCAGATGGTGTCGGGGCACCCCGAGTGCGCAGACGCAGATGGTGTCGGGTCACCCCAGGTGTGCAGACGCAGATGGTGTCGGGTCACCCCAGGTGCGCAGACGCAGATGGTGTCGGGTCACCCTGGGTGTGCAGACGCAGATGGTGTCGGGTCACCCCGAGTGCGCAGACGCAGATGGTGTCGGGTCACCCCAGGTGCGCAGACGCAGATGGTGTCGGGTCACCCCAGGTGTGCAGACGCAGATGGTGTCGGGTCACCCCAGGTGTGCAGACGCAGATGGTGTCGGGTCACCCTGAGTGTGCAGACGCAGATGGTGTCGGGTCACCCCGAGTGCGCAGACGCAGATGGTGTCGGGTCACCCCAGGTGTGCAGACGCAGATGGTGTCGGGTCACCCCAGGTGTGCAGACGCAGATGGTGCCGGGTCACCCCGAGTGCGCAGACGCAGATGGTGTCGGGTCACCCCGAGTGCGCAGACGCAGATGGTGTCGGGTCACCCCAGGTGTGCAGACGCAGATGGTGTCGGGTCACCCTGGGTGTGCAGACGCTGCTGGTGTCAGGTCACCCCGAGTGCGCAGACGCAGATGGTGTCGGGTCACCCCGAGTGCGCAGACGCAGATGGTGTCGGGTCACCCCAGGTGCGCAGACGCAGATGGTGTCGGGTCACCCCAGGTGTGCAGACGCAGATGGTGTCGGGTCACCCCGGGTGTGCAGACGCAGATGGTGTCGGGTCACCCCGAGTGTGCAGACGCAGATGGTGTCAGGTCACCCCGAGTGCGCAGACGCAGATGGTGTCGGGTCACCCCAGGTGTGCAGACGCAGATGGTGTCGGGTCACCCCGGGTGTGCAGACGCAGATGGTGTCGGGTCACCCTGAGTGTGCAGACGCAGATGGTGTCGGGTCACCCCGAGTGCGCAGACGCAGATGGTGTCAGGTCACCCCGAGTGTGCAGACGCAGATGGTGTCGGGTCACCCCGAGTGTGCAGACGCAGATGGTGTCGGGTCACCCGAGTGCGCAGATGCAGATGGTGTCGGGTCACCCCAGGTGTGCAGACGCAGATGGTGTCGGGTCACCCGGAGTGTGCAGACGCAGATGGTGTCGGGTCACCCCGAGTGTGCAGACGCAGATGGTGTCGGGTCACCCTGAGTGTGCAGACGCTGCTGGTGCCAGGTCACCCCGAGTGCGCAGACGCAGATGGTGTCGGGTCACCCCAGGTGTGCAGACGCAGATCGTGTCGGGTCACCCCGAGTGCGCAGACGCAGATGGTGTCGGGTCACCCCAGGTGTGCAGACGCAGATGGTGTCGGGTCACCCTGAGTGTGCAGACGCTGCTGGTGCCAGGTCACCCCGAGTGCGCAGATGCAGATGGTGTCGGGTCACCCCAGGTGTGCAGACGCAGATGGTGTCGGGTCACCCTGAGTGTGCAGACGCAGATGGTGTCGGGTCACCCCGAGTGTGCAGACGCTGCTGGTGCCAGGTCACCCCGAGTGCGCAGACTCAGATGGTGTCGGGTCACCCCGAGTGCGCAGACGCAGATGGTGTCGGGTCACCCCGAGTGCGCAGACGCAGATGGTGTCGGGTCACCCCAGGTGGGCAGACGCAGATGGTGTCGGGTCACCCGGAGTGTGCAGACGCTGCTGGTGCCAGGTCACCCCGAGTGCGCAGACGCAGATGGTGTCGGGTCACCCCAGGTGTGCAGACGCAGATGGTGTCGGGTCACCCCGAGTGCGCAGACGCAGATGGTGTCGGGTCACCCCGTGTGCGCAGACGCAGATGGTGTCGGGTCACCCCGGGTGCAGACGCAGATGGTGTCGGGTCACCCCAGGTGTGCAGACGCAGATGGTGTCGGGTCACCCCCGGTGAGCAGACGCAGATGGTGTCGGGTCACCCCGAGTGTGCAGACGCAGATGGTGTCGGGTCACCCCGAGTGCGCAGACGCAGATGGTGTCAGGCACCCCGAGTGCGCAGACGCAGATGGTGTCGGGTCACCCCAGGTGTGCAGACGCAGATGGTGTCGGGTCACCCCAGGTGTGCAGACGCAGATGGTGTCGGGTCACCCCGAGTGTGCAGACGCTGCTGGTGCCAGGTCACCCCGAGTGCGCAGACGCAGATGGTGTCGGGTCACCCCAGGTGTGCAGACGCAGATGGTGCCAGGTCACCCCGAGTGCGCAGACGCAGATGGTGTCGGGTCACCCCGAGTGCGCAGACGCAGATGGTGTCGGGTCACCCCAGGTGTGCAGACGCAGATGGTGTCGGGTCACCCTGAGTGTGCAGACGCAGATGGTGTCGGGTCACCCCGAGTGCGCAGATGCAGATGGTGTCGGGTCACCCCAGGTGTGCAGACGCAGATGGTATCGGGTCACCCCGAGTGCGCAGATGCAGATGGTGTCGGGTCACCCCAGGTGTGCAGACGCAGATGGTATCGGGTCACCCCGAGTGCGCAGACGCAGATGGTGTCAGGTCACCCTGAGTGCGCAGACATTGTTGGTGCTGGAAAGTGGGTGATGTGGTGATTCACAGCACTGATGTTAAAGAACTACCAAAATAAAGTTTTAAGTTTTATGTTGCAAAGTAAAAAAAAAAACAGTTTTTCAATCAGGCTGCACGTCATTCACTGAAATCATCATTTCATGATGACATATATTAGCTTCTTATTTGATTGGTCCAGATAATGTGACTAAATTCATCTACAGGCTTCATGGTTGGTGGATCAGGTCTATTAATCATCACCACAATCAGCTCTCAGTGTTTTAACACATTCTTCTTCTGAGGTTTTGAATGTGATTAATAAGTATTTATTTTATTCAGTTATAAAAAGCTTCTTCATGTTGGATTTCTTCGCTGGTGTTTCTGCTTCACTGTGTCATGGCTGAACTAGAACAGGTGTTCTTCTTTGCATAATGTATTTCTGTCTTCTTTCAACTTTAACCTGAGCTGAAACATGACACACAACAGCCTGAAAGAATGACAGAACGACGGCGTTCTGCTCGCTAAAACCAAGACCGACCTGCTAAACGGCCGTAAAGCAGCAGGAAGTTCCAGCTTGAACTCTTCCATCCTCCATCCTCGTATCTGTGATCTGCCCGTTATGCACACGGCACAACAAACTCACACACGCACCTGTGAGAAAACGTTCAAGTCTTTTCTACTTACAGAGAAAAGAGCAAAAAACAAAAGCAAACAGTAATTTAACAAGTTTACTGGCATCTGAGTGGACACACTGAAAGGTGTCAAATGCCTCCAAACACACACACCAATTCCCACAGAAACAAACACACACAAGCAGGTACACACCTGAGATATTTACACATTTATCTGGACTGAAAGAAGCAGATTTAACTTCAAAGCAAAGTGTCTGTGTTCATTTATGTTGAGAACAGGAAGTACTGAAAACCAAAACTGGTTTAAAATCTCAGAATTTTCTCACAGTGTCTCGTATTTTGTTTATTTACTAGGAAACAACATGTAAAAACACGGAACTTGACGGCTGACTGACACTTTTATTGATTTAGCTATTGTTAACGTAAACCAGGTCAAACACTCGGGATGTATCAGGTTACATCAGGTCTCTAATGGCAGCATTCAAAGGTTCTTACCTTTTGTCTAAAAGCACAACGTACAACTGTTCATCTGTCAGTCTCACACACAAGTTTTCCTTCCAGAATAAAAGTTTTTTCAGGTCATTTCCAATGAAAATGTTTCTCTGCTCAGAACCCCCCCGTCTGGGAACAGGGTGGGGTTCAGCCTCCGTGGGAACAGACCACTTATCATCTGTCTGTTAGAGATGTTCTAGAGCTGTAAAGTGAAGGGACTTCTAAAGCCCCCCAAATTCTCCCTTTCATGTCCTGCAACTCGCTTGTCGGGGATACGTGTGACTTTAGGAAATGAAGCTGGTTTTTGTTTCACGATGAGCACGTAGTAACGGTTTACCAACAAGTCCTAAAGGCTGCAGTCTGGATTCTGTATCAAATAATCTGTAACTCTGTTAAGTTATCGACACTAAAGCACCTTCACTCTGCAGTTAGAGTCAATATCATGACGTCTAGTCAGATGTTTGGTTTGTTCTGTTTTTACCTGGATGCTGTGATTGTTTGATCTCTGATCCCTGCCTGCCTGCCTGTCTGCCTGTCTGCCTGCCTGCCTGCCTGCCTGCCTGCCTGCCTGCCTGCCTGCCTGCCTGCCTGCCTGCCTGCCTGCCTGCCTGCCTGCCTGCCTGCCTGCCTGCCTGCCTGCCTGCCTGCCTGCCTGTCTGTTAGCGGGATAACTCTTATAGATGATTTTGGTGAAATTTTCAGTAAATGTCAGTAATGACCCAATGAATAATCGATTAGATTTTGGGGGTGATCCAGATCACCGTCTGGATCCAGGATTCTTTTTTAAGGATACAGACATAGTACTTCCTATAATATGTCCACTTGGTGGACGTCTGCGCTCTCTGAGTGTTTTTCTAGTTTTATATAGAATTGTTCTTTTGCCTGTACAGTCTGTATTTATTTCAGCATCTCTACTGACTCTGCATTTCTGCCTTTCAGGGATGTATATACAGTGGGGCAAAAAAGTATTTAGTCAGCCACCAATTGTGTAAGTTCTCCCACTTAAAAAGATCAGAGAGGCCTGTAATTTTCATCATAGGTATACCTCAACTATGAGAGACAAAATGAGGAAAAAAAATCCAGAAAATCACATTGTCTGATTTTTAAAGAATTTATTTGCAAATTATGGTGGAAAATAAGTATTTGGTCAATAACAAAAGTTAATCTCAATACTTTGTTATATAGCCTTTGTTGGCAATGACAGAGGTCAAACGTTTTCTGTAAGTCTTCACAAGGTTTTCACACACTGTTGCTGGTATTTTGGCCCATTCCTCCATGCAGATCTCCTCTAGAGCAGTGATGTTTTGGGGCTGACGCTGGGCAACACGGACTTTCAACTCCCTCCAGAGATTTTCTATGGGGTTGAGATCTGGAGACTGGCTAGGCCACTCCAGGACCTTGAAATGCTTCTTACGAAGCCACTCCTTCGTTGCCCGGGCGGTGTGTTTGGGATCATTGTCATGCTGAAAGACCCAGCCACGTCTCATTTTCAATGCCCTTGCTGATGGAAGGAGGTTTTCACTCAAAATCTTACGATACATGGCCCCATTCATTCTTTCCTTTACACGGATCAGTCGTCCTGGTCCCCTTGCAGAAAAACAGCCCCAAAGCATGATGATTCCACCCCCATGCTTTACAGTAGGTATGGTGTTCTTTGGATCCAACTCAGCATTCTTTCCCCTCCAAACACGACAAGTTGAGTTTCATCCAAATGCTCTCTAGCAAACCGCAGACGGGCCTGGACGTGTCCTGGCTTCAGCAGGGGGACACGTCTGGCACTGCAGGATTTGAGTCCCTGGCGGCGTAGTGTGTTACTGATGGTAGCCTTTGTTACTTTGGTCCCAGCTCTCTGCAGGTCATTCACTAGGTCCCTCCGTGTGGTTCTGGGATTTTTGCTCACCGTTCTTGTGATCATTTTGACCCCACGGGGTGAGATCTTGCGTGGAGCCCCAGATCGAGGGAGATTATCAGTGGTCTTGTATGTCTTCCATTTTCTAATAATTGCTCCCACAGTTGATTTCTTCACACCAAGCTGCTTACCTATTGCAGATTCAGTCTTCCCAGCCTGGTGAAGGTCTACAATTTTGTTTCTGGTGTCCTTTGACAGCTCTTTGGTCTTGGCCATAGTGGAGTTTGGAGCGTGACTGTTTGAGGTTGTGGACAGGTGTCTTTTATACTGATAACGAGTTCACACAGGTGCCATTAATACAGGTAACGAGTGGAGGACCGAGGAGCCTCTTAAAGAAGTTACAGGTCTGTGAAAGCCAGAAATCTTACTTGTCTGTAGGTGACCAAATACTTATTTTCCACCATAATTTGCAAATAAATTCTTTAAAAATCAGACAATGTGATTTTCTGGATTTTTTTTCCTCATTTTGTCTCTCATAGTTGAGGTATACCTATGATGAAAATTACAGGCCTCTCTGATCTTTTTAAGTGGGAGAACTTACACAATTGGTGGCTGACTAAATACTTTTTTGCCCCACTGTAAGTCCATCCTCAGTGTTGATGCACCCAGAAACTCTCCAGGGGGAGGGGTTAATGTAGGTGGACACCCTCTGGACTGCTATGTCCCAGGATTTAAACATAATCACATTAGAAACTCACAACGTGGTTTAAATAATTTGATGGATAAACGATGAACGTTCTTCACAGCAGTTCCACTTTACTTTATGTCCTGACAGGAGCACCGTACCACAGAGAGCAGAGGCACTGATGGGATGCTGAAACACTGGAGACATGAACCAGAACAGAAATGTCTCTCTCTTCCATTTAAAACTATCTGGTGGTTGAAGCTCATGTGTTGGATGAGCGCTGAGGTTCAGCCCAGTAAATATTTGCTTATTTGTTCGTCATTTGCATCATTTTCAGGCATTTCAGATTACAATGGATAGAAAACACGGCTTGTTGTGTCAGTTGTTTTCCTGACCTGTTTTATAACATGAAACTCAATCTCACTCCACTTTGTTGTCAGAAAAACCTAAAACCTTGAGTCAGATCACAAAGTTAAAGTACCAGCATGTTGAATAAAAATAACACAGATTTTACACTTTGAGTTGAACACCAGAGAGTCTGGTCTACTGGGAGCAGCCTGGTTAAAGAGTCTGACTGCAGCAGTCAGGACAGTATGTCTCCTTCAGAGACACTGTAGATGGAGACACCTGTCTCTGAAGGAGCTTCACCCCTTGCACTGGGTGGAATATGTTGTCTCCCACCACCTCCACTTGGTCAAGCAGCCAGAGCTGGACTTCCTGACCAGTTTGTTTGAGATGTGGAGATGCTGCTGCTCCAGCAGGCCACACGGTAACAACTGAGGCTACAACAAAGTCATAATAAGGTCCTCAAACGTTCTCCAAAGGGCCTAAGTGTCTTCAGAAGATAGAGTCAGCTCTGACAAAATTATACAGGTTATTGATGTTTTCTGACCATCTGGGTTTTGTTCAAGAGAACATCCAGGTATTTGTTTGAGTCCATCATCTCAAGGTCTGTTCCCTGGATTAACCTGTAGCACTGTAGTGGAGATGTTTGTGGAGGTCCACCAGCAGCTCTTTGGTTTTACCAGCACTGATCTGGGAGCTTCAGCTGGGACCAGTCCACATCTCTGGATCTTGTCGTCTCCCCGAGAATCCATGCTTTTGCTGAGCTTTTGAAGATGGCAGTTAGCTGTGTGATGTCTGCAGCGTACCAGGTGAAGAGTAACGGTGCAGAACTGTTCTGTATGGAGTCCCTATGCTGCAGACGACCATGTCAGACACAGTCCCTGGTCCTTACAAACTGGGGCCGGTTGGTGAGGTAGTCCACTATCTGATGTGGAGCAGGCTTGATGGTATTAACAGCCCAGGAAGAATTAAATAACCTGATGTCCAGAGTGCTCTCAGCCTTTTCCTGGTG
>SSNP01000073.1:1892556-1927556 GCA_006937955.1 Pachypanchax playfairii | reverse complement strand
ACTGCCGGCAAATTTAACCAACCATGCTGCCGCTCATCCTCACCGTGTGCGTTACTAACATACTTTTTACTGTTGGAGGGTTTGGCATGCCGCTGTCGGACCAGGGGCCACACATCGCACACGGCTGGGGCCAGGTGGTCCGGCTCAGACATCTGTATGCAGTCAAACCAGGACTGCACCTACTGATCAGTGAAGATGGTCAAATTCAAGGTTCAGTGGATCAAACTGTGAACAGTAAGTCTGAGCGTTAACACGGTCTCTGTGAGGCTGAAGGTGTCCTGATGGGATTAATATACTGACACACATTTAAACTGCAGGTCTGCTGGAGATTCGTCCTGTGGATACTGGACTTCTCGTCATCAGAGGAGTAGCAACCACACGGTTTCTCTGTATGGAGAGCAGCGGCAAGCTGTACTCATCAGTAAGTACGCAGGGAAGAAGAATATTATCAAAAATGAAAACAATCTAAACATCCAGGAAGATCTAAAGGGTTATAAATGTGAAAAGGAAAGTTGATGAATGTTTGGAAATGTTTGTTTCTGACTCTTTAATGAGTAGCTGGACTGAATACTGCATGTGGTTTATTTGTCCCTTTCAGTCCCACTTTATCTCACTGAGATGGAAATCCCAGAAAACAGATTTAGTTTGTTCCAGACAGCCTTCGTCTACAGGAAAGACCCAGATCAGGTTTGTTTTTAGACTGGGTCTTCCTCATCAACACTAGTTGATGATCAGAACCTGCGTTCTGTTCAACTCACAGTGAATCTGGTCCCAAACAGAAATACCTGTCTGAGCCACAGCATGTTGTACATGTCTGAAGGTTTGAGATCCGCTCCTACAGCTCCTAGCAGCTCCTACAGCTCCTACAGCTCCTAGCAGCTCCTACAGCTCCTAGCAGCTCCTAGCAGCTCCTACAGCTCCTAGCAGCTCCTAGCAGCTCCTAGCAGCTCCTACAGCTCCTAGCAGCTCCTACAGCTCCTAGCAGCTCCTACAGCTCCTACAGCTCCTACAGCTCCTAGCAGCTCCTACAGCTCCTAGCAGCTCCTACAGCTCCTAGCAGCTCCTAGCAACTCCTAGCAGCTACCCTTTCCCCGTCTCAGTACCATTGTTTACTGAAATCTTTCAATATGTTCAGATTCAGTTTTATTCACCAAGTATGAGACATACAGGAATTTACTTCCGGCAGATCGTGTATCTGTTGTGCAACAAAGAATAAATATTTAAATAAGAAGATCAGACTAAAGAAAACAACTTATTAACTCATAATGAACATGCTAATTATTTCTTCAGCCTCTTGTTGGCTGAGACAGTTAAAAACAATCACATTTAACCAGAAATATGTTTAATTTAAACCCGTCTAGTTCGTTCCCCAGCACGTTGCTGCTGTTGACGCGTTCTTCACTTCGATAAGAAAACTCCACCCACATAGCTGAGCTGGTCAAGCATCTCCAGCTGTTCCCAGATGAATGAACAGATTAATTACCTGTGATGATGTTTAGAACTCCTGCAGCTCTTTGAGTGCTTCATCTGGGCCTTTCTGAGTGGTGTTGATTGTGTTCTCATGAAATATCGGTTGAAAATTCGATGTATTCAGAATTTGAAGATTTTACAATTTTTGCCACATTCAGTTTAACCTGGCTCCAGATCTACGTCCACATCTGTGATTTCTCTGTCTGAAAGCGTCTCAAAAAGGGGAGGGGCATCTGGTACAATAGGGAGCCACAGTCTCCTCCCCTTCCGGTCGGCCCATGGGTCCCCTGAACGAAAAAATATTGAATGGAAGTCAATGAAGCGATAAAAGTTATTTTCTGGTCCACTTTGTCTTCCACCCTGAATCACACATGTGCTGTACCGCAATTTAAATGATAAATAATGATGTACGTTTTGACCGGGTCTGACAACTGGATTCAGATTTATTTATTTTTAAAACTTCCTAATTAAAATGACTACAACTGGAAAGTTGTACATATGACGTCACGGCAGAATCTCCCGAGTCTCACCGCTGCCTTTTCCCTCGTTTTTACGTGACAATGCCGGTGTGTTTTGTACCTGGATGTCACCACAAAACTAGTGGTTTAATGTTCCTTCCTTCGTCCTGATAGAAGGAGGTGAAGCTAAACTCACCGCCATTGTTCCTATTCTGATTCTTCTTCTCCTTCTGAGCAGTATGGTGAGACAAGTGGTTGTAGTCTACTACGTGTCTTCACACAAAATATAAAATAACTTTTGCCGCGTGTCGAAACTGATCGCTTTCTCGGCATCAAAACTTGTCTTTACAACTCACGGACATCATATGTTCGATCCATGGTGCATTTCAATCTGGATCAGGAAATAACTTTTATCGCTCCGTTGACTTTCATTCATTATTTTTTCATCCAGGGGACCCATGGACCGGAAGTAGAAGGGCGTGACTTAGGCTCCCTATATTTTAAGCTGATTGGAGGACGAGCCAGCAAGTATCCGCCTTTCATTATTTGTCTTTAGCCAATCACAGTAAATCAAACTCTTGCAATCGGGAGAAAAACACACACATCATTACCACCAAGAAAAGCTAAACACATCTTTACCATCAAGAAATACACAAAGTTTTTACCTTTGATCATTTTCAATGAAGAAATCGTCTCTAGTCCTAAAACAGATTCAATAGCTGCTCATTTGAATCCATCTTGCAGCGCAAAGTTAAAGAGGCCATTTCACAAAGATTTCATGACTTTGTGGTTATTTCTTTGTTCTTATTTCTTAAATATTAACCAGTAATATGAAACATTTTATATCTAAAAAAACGTCAGGAAACACTGATTATCAGACCTTTCAATCTGTCTGCATTAAAATTTGGGTGGTTCCGGCTCCTTCCGTCAGGCCTCAAGCAGCAGCTTGTTCATATTCATTATTCTGATTTGCTGGACTCTGATTGGCTAACAAACTAGCCTATCCGAGCAAGGTATACTGTTTCCTGCCCCACTGTGCATGGCAACAGCAGACGTCGTGTCTTCCTGTTTGCTACATCTTATGCTAACAGCTTTTAGCCAGCAGCATGCTAGGTGTGGTTTCAACTGCAGGAGCTGATGAATACTAATGAACAAAGGAGTTGTGATGAAACAGATACAGGCCGTTAGAACTCTGGAGAACTCGGGTTTTATCACCACCTGCGTAGTTTGAGAGATTAAAACTGAAAGAGAAGTTGTTGACCTGTTTTCACCCACTATGAAGGTAAGAACACCTGTGGAGCTAAAATATTCAACAGAAACCTCAGAAAAAACGTTTTTAATGGAAGGAACTCTTTAACGTTCAGTATCAGAAGCAGCAACCTGTTTGTTAATTAAAGGGACCAAAGATTCAACCAGCAAGCAGCCAGCGCAGTTACACTAATTATTCTTCAGTTTATTTTGGTTCATAAAAACATCCAAAACTATTAAAACTGAAGATCAAACTGAGAGGATGTTTTAACAGCAGACACTGTAAAGTTCCACAACAACACTTGTTAGAACGTTCTGAAATGATCTTGCTGAGTGATATCTGCTGACCTGAGCTCTCCTCTGTCATGTTGTCAATCTGCTACCATGTTCGGAAAACACAGCAGCCAGTCAGTCAGTCATTCAACAATCCAGCAGTTCATCAACCTTTGTCCAGTGTGGCGCAGGTAGGATTTTGGTGTTTGCAAAGTGAAAAAGCTGAATGGAAAGGCCCAGAAACAACAACCTTGGCCTCTGGCTGCCGGTCTTCTGCCAAAATCAACAACCATCGAAGAACTTTTAGAGCCATTTACCTGTTTTTTTCTTTCTATTTTACTTTTCAATGGCTGTCTTGTCAAATAATACTATTAATGTTGTTGTTTAACCTGCGAGGCTGCATGTAAACATAACAACACTGTGACACGGTGCAACAGCTGACTGGCTGCCTGTCCGGATGTGGACCAGCCCGTCAAGTCAGAACACAGTCAGAGGGATTAAACAGAATCATTAAAACCTAATTTAATCTGTTTTACCTGTTTATGTCATTATTTAGGAAGTGTAAAAACAGTTTATTAAAAACAACAGAAATCAGAATGTTTCCAAAGAGTTACTCTGAGTCAGGTTCAGAAGATCTGATCAGAAAACTCTGGTTTACATGTGAATGTTGTGTTTGTTTTCCAGCACACATACAACAAAGCTGACTGCACCTTCAGAGAGCAGATCTTAGCAGATGGCTACAACATCTACATCTCTGATGGACATGGAGTTCTCCTAAGTTTGGGAAACAACCAGCTGAGATCGCAGGGGTTAAACCGAGGCCTTCCAGCTCTGGCTCGGTTCCTTCCCAGAATAAACACCTTACAGGAGACCGTCTCAGCGGTGCCGGATGTCCCTGATCAGCTGGGTGCGGCGCAAACAGAAGAGACTGAGGATGTGATGGACGCGTTTGGAAAGCTCTCTCAGATCATCCACAGTCCGAGCTTCCATAAGAGATGAGGCGGCACTTCTAACACAACAATAACGAGGTGTTGGTACACGTCTGTAAACCACAGACTGGATTTGACTGGCCAGTATGTGGGAAGGTTGTCTGAGACGTGATGGATCAGAACACCAGCGTCCTGCTGACTGGACTGACACCTGCAGGCCTGCACAGTGTTCACGCTCCCTCAGAACCACGCACACACAGACGCGTGTGTTGGTACCCGGCTGAGAGATTGGAACTGCTGCAGTGACGTCAGGAGAAGAAGAGCGATCTCTCTGATTACTGGAGATACAAGCGAAGCTGCGACCTTCACCTAACGACCTGTGAGGCGTCTCACAGTGAACTGAAGAGGACAGAACAAACCTCTTCAGTGAAATGTGTCTCCTGCTTGAACATATTGTAGTCTGGCAGTATTTGTATTTATTTTATTTAAATGTTAACAATTTCATGTTTTTGTCAGTTTTAAAATAAAATTATAAAAATGAAACGCAGAAGCTACATTTCTGAGTGAATAACTGAGATTTTCATATGATTATAATTTAAAATATTCATTTAATTTAATGTACGTCCAAATAATTACATTTTAGAAGTAGCTGATAAAAACCCAGGGCTTCAGGTCGTTCACTCTTTTTGATGGTACGTTCTTTCACATCAGTCATGGCTTCATGTACAGTGGGGCAAAAAAGTATTTAGTCAGCCACCAATTGTGTAAGTTCTCCCACTTAAAAAGATCAGAGAGGCCTGTAATTTTCATCATAGGTATACCTCAACTATGAGAGACTAAATGAGGAAAAAAAATCCAGAAAATCACATTGTCTGATTTTTAAAGAATTTATTTGCAAATTATGGTGGAAAATAAGTATTTGGTCACCTACAAACAAGTAAGATTTCTGGCTTTCACAGACCTGTAACTTCTTTAAGAGGCTCCTCGGTCCTCCACTCGTTACCTGTATTAATGGCACCTGTGTGAACTCGTTATCAGTATAAAAGACACCTGTCCACAACCTCAAACAGTCACGCTCCAAACTCCACTATGGCCAAGACCAAAGAGCTGTCAAAGGACACCAGAAACAAAATTGTAGACCTTCACCAGGCTGGGAAGACTGAATCTGCAATAGGTAAGCAGCTTGGTGTGAAGAAATCAACTGTGGGAGCAATTATTAGAAAATGGAAGACATACAAGACCACTGATAATCTCCCTCGATCTGGGGCTCCACGCAAGATCTCACCCCGTGGGGTCAAAATGATCACAAGAACGGTGAGCAAAAATCCCAGAACCACACGGAGGGACCTAGTGAATGACCTGCAGAGAGCTGGGACCAAAGTAACAAAGGCTACCATCAGTAACACACTACGCCGCCAGGGACTCAAATCCTGCAGTGCCAGACGTGTCCCCCTGCTGAAGCCAGGACACGTCCAGGCCCGTCTGCGGTTTGCTAGAGAGCATTTGGATGATCCAGAAGAGGATTGGGAGAACATCATATGGTCAGATGAAACCAAAATAGAACTTTTTGGTAGAAACTCAACTTGTCGTGTTTGGAGGGGAAAGAATGCTGAGTTGGATCCAAAGAACACCATACCTACTGTAAAGCATGGGGGTGGAAACATCATGCTTTGGGGCTGTTTTTCTGCAAGGGGACCAGGACGACTGATCCGTGTAAAGGAAAGAATGAATGGGGCCATGTATCGTAAGATTTTGAGTGAAAACCTCCTTCCATCAGCAAGGGCATTGAAAATGAGACGTGGCTGGGTCTTTCAGCATGACAATGATCCCAAACACACCGCCCGGGCAACGAAGGAGTGGCTTCGTAAGAAGCATTTCAAGGTCCTGGAGTGGCCTAGCCAGTCTCCAGATCTCAACCCCATAGAAAATCTCTGGAGGGAGTTGAAAGTCCGTGTTGCCCAGCGTCAGCCCCAAAACATCACTGCTCTAGAGGAGATCTGCATGGAGGAATGGGCCAAAATACCAGCAACAGTGTGTGAAAACCTTGTGAAGACTTACAGAAAACGTTTGACCTCTGTCATTGCCAACAAAGGCTATATAACAAAGTATTGAGATTAACTTTTGTTATTGACCAAATACTTATTTTCCACCATAATTTGCAAATAAATTCTTTAAAAATCAGACAATGTGATTTTCTGGATTTTTTTTCCTCATTTAGTCTCTCATAGTTGAGGTATACCTATGATGAAAATTACAGGCCTCTCTGATCTTTTTAAGTGGGAGAACTTACACAATTGGTGGCTGACTAAATACTTTTTTGCCCCACTGTAGCTAATCAGACACCTGACTGTCAACATCTGGAGTCCTAAAAAACCCAGAACAGCAGAATGTTTGAGTCTGGCAGAAGGATTTGGTGAACAACTCCCAAAAGAAATTTTCTATTTAGGGGAAATAAACAGATATTCTAAGACTGTAAGACTTATTGCTAAGTCTTTAATGCACATTAAACATGTGAAAAGCTCAAAACATTAAAGCAAACAACCAAATTATACCAAACTTAAACCTGATACTCTGCTACAAAAATAAACTGTTAAAGAGGAAAACCAAATCTACCAATCAGAAAGCATCTTTCTCCAGCAGCATGCACATCCATGGGCTCTCACATGCAGGGTAACTTCCTGCTTCCTGTACAGGAATAACACATTACCAGTAACTTTATCAGTCCTGTAAACGAACCTGCTCAGTGTTCTGTGCAGAGCTGCTTCAACGTGAGGCTGATGGATGAACAGACACACAGGGATGGAATAAATCACATGTTTCAGGCATGTTGCTGGAAGCCTGAATACTGACCCCATGTGGCAGCAGAAGCTCCAAAATCCAGCAGAAGACAGAAAATAATAACACCCTCTGCTAATGAGGCTCAGAGATTATTACACATAACATATGTTGGAAACATTATTATCAAAAGCACAAACACGGTCACTGATAATTAAATGGTCTTTATTCTGCAGAAGAGAGATGTCACACAACCACTCGCAAGCAATTCAATGAGTCTCTGGCTGAGAGACAGCTGTCACAACCTTATATAACAACATAATAAACAATAAAAGTAGTATCTCAATGCCCAAATGGGTTTTATTACCCAGGATGGTTTTATTGATAGTAGAAATGTTATTCCTTGCCCCCCCCCCCCGCCGCCATGAGACCTAAAAGAGAACTATCCCATATTATAACAGCAGTTACATACAAGTAAGCACATTTTCCTCCACACACTAAACAAAACAATATGTTTTAATGACTCCTTATTCTTATTACCAGCAAGTATTGACTTTCATTTGTTATTTGAATAATTTCCCCACTAGAGGGCAGCGTAGAATATGATTAAGAGTAAGGTTACCTTGACTTCAGATACAGGGGGAGGGATTATATTAGTTTAAAGAGTTCCTTCCATTAAAAACGTTTTTTCTGAGGTTTCTGTTGAATATTTTAGCTCCACAGGTGTTCTTACCTTCATAGTGGGTGTGAAAACAGGTCAACAACTTCTCTTTCAGTTTTTATCTCTCAAACTACGCAGGTGGTGATAAAACCCGAGTTCTCCCGAGTCTGAACGGCCTGTATCTGTTTCATCACAACTCCTTTGTTCGTTAGTATTCATCAGCTCCTGCAGTTGAAATCACACCTAGCATGCTGCTGGCTAAAAGCTGTTAGCATAAGACGTAGCAAACAGGAAGACAGAACGTCTGATGTTGCCATGCGCAGTGGGGCAGGAAACAGTATACCTTGCTCTGATAGGCTAGTTTGTTAGCCAATCAGAGTCCAGAAAATTCAAACAACGAATATGAACGAGCTGCTGCTCGAGGCCTGACGGAACGAGCCAGAACCACCCGAATTCTAATGCAGACAGATTGAAAGGTCTGTTAATCAGTGTTTCCTGATGTTTTTTAGATATAAAATGTTTCATATTACTGGTTAATATTTAAGAAATAACCAGAAAGTCATGAAATTTGTATGAAATGGACTCTTTAACCAAGACACCTGCTGCTGCTTTTTGGTAACCAGAGATGCTTTATGTATTGGCTTTATCGTAACTTGTTTTACCTGAAACTTGAAATGTCACACCTGAGGGTGAATAACTTAAATAGTTTATTTAAACCTGAGAGACATAAAACAGCCTGAATGAGACAGACATGTAATAAGTTCAAGCTCTGAGATGATTCAGGACTAGAAGTGTTGAGATCACTAACACAAAGCAGTTATTGGTATGACACATTGTTGATTTATTCACAAATATCAACCAAAAATATTCCATCACATTGTTAAAAATTCTCTACAGAAAAGTTCCAAAATAGTGCGATACTTTCAAAGTGCAGTCAATATCCTTAGAAAAATGCAGAGAAGCTCCCGAGGAACTCGACAGCAGATCTCAGGTCAGCCGGGAACCTCAAGCGTCACGATTCACATCAAGTGCTGACAAGTTGATCCATATGGAAGCAAGCACTTTGTAAAGAAGTATTTAGGCACCTTCTGTTCGTTAAAGCTCCACACTCTGTGTTCACTTTAGGAATTTAAATACAAGTTGAAAAAGGACAAATAAAAACTGTTTAAAAATCAGCTTTTAGATCCAGTAAAGCATTTCATGCAGGGAAATAATCTGAAATAAGATAAATGAGAAAAAGAACGTTAAGTGACGAGGAGTTAAGAAGTTTGATAAAAACCTCCAGAAGCTCAGAGCTTCATCACACGTAGGAAACATCAAGAAGGTTGAATTCAGACATCGAAAACACAAAGAACCTTGACAGCAACAGCTGTTACAGAGTCTCACCAGTATGATCAATAAATGTCCTGCTACCAGGACCTGGACTGTGTAAATGAAGGGGCGGGGTCTAAGACATACTGCTTTCTGTACTACTGCATGATGGAACCTACAACTGATGAGAAGGAACATTTGTTGACTGCAGCACGTGTAATCGTGATTCTGCTCGGATCGTTTAGACCTGGATCCAGGTCTGGATCTGGACACAACCAGATCTTTAGAAACATGGGTGATGTGCAGTATTAGCACCATATCTGCAATAATAAAAAAAAACCTTCAGCAACATTCTAAACTAACTCGTGTCTGTGATTTTAAAATCATGAATAAAAAGAACTTTACTGTAAGTTCCTGAAACAGCAGCTGAGTTAGCAGCTTAGCTAGCCTGACCAATCAGATCCTTCTGCAGTGAGGACCTGGTTGATCAGGTAACCCGGTAGCATGAAACACACTGTGATGATGTAAGACCCGGGACTGCCCAAAACTAAAACATAAAATAATAGAAATCCTGAAAAGGCAAACTGTGAAAGTGCTTCTCCTTCCAGGATGGAGTGAAGTGCATGTTAGAAAGCTGGAGGTCTGCAGGGGGTCTGCAGGTGGTCTGCAGGTGGTCTGCAGGGGGTCTGCGGGTGGGTCTGCGAGGGGTCTGCAGGGGGTCTGCAGGTGGTCTGCGGGGGGTCCGCAGGGGGTCTGCAGGTGGTCTGCGGGGGGGTCTGCGAGGGGTCTGCAGGGGGTCTGCAGGGGGTCTGCGGGGGGTCTGCAGGGGGTCTGCGTGGGGTCTGCAGGTGGTCTGCAGGTGGTCAGTGGGGGGTCTGCAGGGGTCTGCGGGGGGTCTGCAGGGGGTCTGCAGGTGGTCTGCAGGGGGTCTGCAGGGGGTCTGCGGGGGGTCTGCGGGGGGTCTGCGGGGGGTCTGCAGGGGATCTGCGGGGGGTCGGCAGGATGTTTGCAGGGGGTCTGCAGGGGGTCTGCGGGGGGTCTGCAGGGGGTCTGCGGGGGGTCTGCAGGTGGTCTGCAGGGGGTCTACGGGGGGTCTGCAGGTGGTCTGCGGGAGGTCTGCAGGGGATCTGCGGGGGGTCGGCAGGATGTTTGCGGGGGGTCTGCAGGGGGTCTGCGGGGGGTCTGCAGGGGGTCTGCGTGGGGTCTGCAGGGGGTCTGCGGGGGGTCTGCGGGGGGTCTGCGGGGGGTATGCGGGGGGTCTGCAGGGGATCTGCGGGGGGGTCTGCAGGTGGTCTGCTGACTGACTCGGTAGAAGACCTGCTCAGGTCCGTTTGGTGGTGGAGTTAACTGACTCGGTAGAAGACCTGCTCAGGTCCGTTTGGTGGTGGAGTTAACTGACTCCGTAGAAGACCTGCTCAGGTCCGTTTGATGGTGGAGTTAACTGACTCGGTAGAAGACCTGCTCAGGTCCGTTTGGTGGTGGAGTTAACTGACTCGGTAGAAGGCTGGTGAAGGAAGATAAACACAGTAAGCTGCTGGAAAAGCCCTTTTTCTTTTAAAAGACCTGAGAAGAGATTTAGTCCACTGGGTACAGTACTAATGAAGACCTGCTTCTGGCTAGTCATAGACGGGTTGAGGAGTGGTTGGAGTTATTGTCCCAAATATCAACAGTCTAACAGTATGGTGCATGTCTCCAGAAGAGACAGCTGGTCTCAGTGTGTCTTCCTGTAGTAAACAAAAGTCGCCACCACAACTACTGATGCTACAATAGCTACTGTCCTCCATCTTGAGAAGGTCTGGATCACCCCCGTCTGGAAACATAAAGAAAGTAGAGTTAGAAGCTTCGATCTTCCCAAGAAGAGCAAACATCAGATGATAAGATGTTCCCTCACCCAGCCTCCCTGCTGCACCAGCCAGGAGTAAAGACGATCCCTGATGACCTGAAGGAACCAACTTATGACCATTCGGATGTTTTCTACATGGTTGGTGGTCAGAGCCTTTAAAATAAAAATAAAAAATATAACATTATTGTATTCATCAACCACACTAAGCAAATAATCTGTAAATCACATGACCTACAGTCACAGTTTAACATGATTAAAAGTTCTGTTGGTTTTACCTGTAAACACTTCTGGATCAGCACCATCTGTACCTGCTGCACCAGCAGTTACTCACCTCATCAGTAAAAACACCTTGACTGAACACATGAACAAGGGAAAGACAGTCTGCTAAAACCAGTCTGAACCGGTCTGTTTATCCCCCTAATGACACCATTAATCCTGTATTATAATCTGTCAGATTAAGTGTTTATCAGTTAATAATTACACAGGTGTTTTAAACTCTTCATCAGATTCAGACTGTTTAAAGGGAACTAACAGGATCTTGGGTAGTTCAGTATCAGTGTGCACCACAATGAACATGGACAAGAGAGACCAAAGACCAGAGGTGTCCAGAAACCATTCAAGATGAAGTCCAACGTCCAGGTACGTGTCCATCTACCACTCAGAAGGTTACTAGTTCCGTCTCAGTTCCACCGCATAGAGGTGTCCTTTAGTCACAGCACTGAAACGTGTGTGTGTGTTAATGTTGTTTTTCTACCCTACTGAGGACCAGTTTTGTGATATTTAGCAAAACAAACTTGTGTGTGTGTGTGTGGGTTTGTGTGTGTGTGTGTGTGTGCTAAATAGGGAATCAAAATGAAGAAGTGTTCATAAAACTTTGCCTGTAAATTATTTTTAGAACTGAATAGAATTGTATTACTATTTGCACAGACACCTGACAGTACAGGTACACAGGAATTCACTGTGTGTTCTCTCGAGGTCAGGCAATTCAAATACACTTATGAGCTGTATGTTTACTGTAGAAGGGTACTAACAGTTCTGGACCTGACTGTACTTATGTTACTAGTCAAGGACCCAGTTACAATTCATACTGGTGATTTTGTCCCTGAATGACTCTCTTTAATCTCTGTAGCATCTCTGATCTCAGTCCGAGTCTCCACATTCAGATTCCATCTGCTCTGGAAGGTAACACTCTAAATGTGGTTCATCTTTTACCGTGTTTGGAAAGCTTCTCTTACACGTCTACGTGCTGTGGTTGTTTTTCTGGAAGCATGTGAAATCTGACAGATGGATATGATGCAGATTTTACTGCCATCTTCTGGAGGTTTAACGTTACTGATGCTGCTGTTTTATTTATTAGCATATTAGTCATGAATTATTTTCTTATTGATTCTGTTTATTACATTATAAACACTGTTAATTAGCATAAACTGAACAGGTTACAGACATAACTCAACACAAATCCAGCAGGAAGCAGGTAAAGTGTTAGAACTCAGCTCCAGCTAGTAAAGCTTCAGTCACAACAACCCGTACGAACAGCTACAAACGCACTACTAATGATTTTAGGACCGTTTCTACTGGCCTCCTTAATGCACCATTATAAGGATCTCATGTTCGTGGTTCGTTCAGAAGTTCATGACCAGGTCAATGGTCTGGTCCAAGATTCTCTGTTAAAAGGCCAGGTTGTTCCTATCTGTGCAGTTCCAGCACCCCCTTGTGGCGAGTTTCATTGATATTGTTTAGTTTTGATTAGGCACATTTTCGGCCACCTACAGCAAGGACCCAACTACGTTTGATGAAGAAACCACTTTCATTCAAAGAATTAAACATTTAAAAGACAAATTGGCCTGGTTATTCCTCATGGGGACATTATTATGTTCTAACCGGACATACTGCAGCGGTTATCACTCCCATAATTCATTAATACCAGCAAAGAGTAAACATGGTCCTTCGAGCCGGATGGTAAATACTGCAGACAAAGATGTCCAATCAGGAAGAGCAAGCCAGACCGAAACGCTCAACTCATCCGCCGCCTTATTTAAAAGACTATGAGGTGAGATTGGAGCCACACGAAGGAGAAACAGAAACTTCTGAAGAGACAGAAACTTTTGCAGAACTAGAAACAGAAAATACAGACCATCCTGAAGAATGCTCATCAGAAGAAACCATTGTTTCCAATAATGGAGAATGCTCGTCAGATGAACATGAAGCAAAGTGAATAACTGTTGAAAACAGCCTTAAAGACAGCTTGGAAGAAGGCTCAGTCGGTTTCCATCATCGCCGTGAGTCTCTGAGTCCACGCCACAGACGCCGTGAGTCTCTGAGTCCACGCCACATGCACCGTGAGTCTCCAAGTCCACGCCATCATCGCCGTGAGTCTCTGAGTCCATGCCACAGACGCCGTGAGTCGCTGAGTCCACGCCACAGACGCCGTGAGTCTCAGAGTCCACGCCACATGCACCGTGAGTCTCCAAGTCCACGCCATCATCGCCGTGAGTCTCTGAGTCCATGCCACAGACGCCGTGAGTCGCTGAGTCCACGCCACAGACGCCGTGAGTCTCTGAGTCCACGCCACAGATGCCGTGAGTCTCTGAGTCCACGCCACAGACGCGGTGAGTCTCAGAGTCCACGCCACAGACACCGTGAGTCTCCAAGCCCACGCCATCGTGAGTCGCCAAGTCCACGCCATCATTGCCGTGAGTCTCAGAGTCCACGCCACAGACACCGTGAGTCTCAGAGTCCACGCCACAGACACCGTGAGTCTCCAAGTCCACGTCACAGACACCATGAGTCTCCAAGTCCACGTCACAGACGCCGTGAGTCTCCAAGTCCACGTCATCATCGCCGTGAGTCTCAGAGTCCACGCCACAGACGCCGTGAGTCTCCAAGTCCACGCCACATACGCCGTGAGTCTCCAATAATATAATAATAATAATAAACTTTATTTATATAGCACCTTTCACAGATAAAAAATCACAAAGTGCTTCACAATTAATTCAATAAAACAGCATAAACAGTAAAAAGATAAAAAGAATAATAAACACACCAAAAGTCCAGTCAACCAAAAGCTCGCCCAAATAAAAGTGTCTTCAGCTGCCTTTTAAAAGAATCAACAGTGTCAGCCTCACGAAGGGGCAAAGGTAGGGCATTCCACAGTTTTGGAGCCACGGCCTGAAAGGATCGATCTCCTCTGGTTTTAAAGCGAGTTTTTGGAACCATGAGGAGGTTCTGGTCTGAAGATCGGAGCGAGCGACCAGATATGTACAAGTGAAGGAGATCACAAATATATTTTGGAGCCTGCCCATGCAAGGCTCTGAAGGTCAAAACGAGAATTTTAAAATCAATTCGAAATTTAATGGGAAGCCAGTGCAGAGAAGACAACACTGGCGTGATATGTGACCACCTGCTGGACCCGGTTAAAAGTCTTGCAGCAGCATTTTGGACTCGCTGAAGACGATCAATAGCATTTTTGTTAAAACATGTAAAAAGAGAATTACAATAATCTAAACGAGAAGAAATAAAAGCATGAATCACCAACTCCAAGTCAGTGTTAGATAAAACAGTCTTCAATTTTGCAATATTTCTTAGATGGTAAAAACAATTTTTGACCAAAAGTCTTGAATGTTTGTCCAGAGACAGAGACTGGTCAAACCAAACACCAAGATTTCTGATGCTCGACTGGACAGAAGAGCCCAAAGAACCAAGGTGACTCACAATAAAAGAGATTTTCTGCTCCGGAGCAATTATCAAAGTCTCCGTCTTATCAGAGTTTAACTGAAGGCAGTTTTCTGTGAGCCAGGTTTTCACACTCGACAGACAGTCCGTTAACTTTGACAGTTTATGCAACTCTGACTCTTTAAAAGAAACATACAATTGAATGTCATCCGCGTAGAGGTGATAGGACACATGTTTAAAATGGCTGATGATTTTGCCAAGAGGGCTGATGTCTAATAAAAACAAAATCGGACCCAAGACTGACCCTTGCGGAACACCATACAACAATGGGGTGGCTGCAGACATAATGTTATTCGCACACACAGAGAAAGTACGATTTGTCAAATAAGAAGAAAACCACTCTAAGACTGTTCCAGAAATACCAAAGTCAGTGTTCAATCTCTGTAACAAAAGTTTATGATCCACAGTATCAAAGGCTGCAGATAAGTCCAATAGGACCAAAACTGAATACTGACCAGAGTCGGCGGCCATCCGAATGTCACTAGACACTCTTAACAGCGCAGTCTCAGTAGAGTGCATCTTACGAAAGCCAGACTGGAATTTATCCAACATTTCATTTTGGTCCAAAAATGCAGTGAGCTGCTGCGCGACGACTTTCTCCAGGACTTTGGAGAGAAAGGGCAAGTCCAAACTCCAAGTCCACGCCATCATCGCCGTGAGTCTCAGAGTCCACGCCACAGACGCCGTGAGTCTCCAAGTCCACGCCACAGACGCCGTGAGTCTCTGAGTCCACGCCACAGACGCCATGAGTCTCCAAGCCCACGCCATCATGAGTCTCTAAGTCCACATCAATGTCACTGTCATTCTCCCCAGCAGCGTAATGGCAGACACTACTTTTCCTCTGACCACTACCATCAGTCAGGTGAGCACAGGAGACCTACATCCTTTTACCCCCCAGACAGATATTCAAGTTATTATCAACGACATGATAGACTTGTCAGCAGATACGAATCCCCCAGTTCACATCAGCGCATGTTCTCGCCATCCCGTTGTGAACAGACATATCGAGGGCCAACTCCAACTATTCCCTATTTTGTTAGTGAGGATCCACGAGAATTCACTCGTCTCAAGGTTGCTCTCGATAACCTCTTACCACGGGATGCTACACAACAGTTTAAATACCAGATTCTACTGGATCATCTTAAGCTGGAAGAGGCTCTACTGATTGCTGATTCATACTGCAACAGCCATTACCCCTACAGTGACACTATGGACGCTCTTAACGAACAATATGGACAGCCCCACCAATTAGCATTGAAGCGTATTGCCCAGCTCATGGATGAACCAAACATCAAGAGCGGAGATGCAAAGTCATTTCGCAAGTTTGCTTTAAAGGTACGTGCTCTAGTTGGGATGCTTGATCAGCTGGGCGACATTGGCCAGACAGAGTTAAGATGCGGATCTCATGTCTCCAGATTATTAACCAAATTGCCACACCATCTCAGAGCAGATTTCAAGAGACACATCAACCCTCTCATAACACCCATTCCCACTTTAGCACATTTGTCAGATTGGTTAGAGTATGAAGTAAGAGTGCAAGATGACAGCCTGCAATTCACTAACAGCACCAATAGAGATCGCCCCTCTACCAGGAAAGAGCCAACTCGAGAGGTTCGGTCCAAAGGTACCTTTGTGCTCCATGGCAGTGAGCAGAAGCAGACAGAACGGAAACCATCCGATCAAGAGTCCAAAGTGAGGATAGTCAAACCCACTAAATTCTGCCCATTCTGCAACACAACTCAGCATTTCCTAAGCCAGTGCACAAACTTCAAGATCCTCACAAGGGACCAAATACACAGCTGGATTCGTTCAAACAAGAGATGCTGGAAATGTGGGTGTGAGCATATGTCATCACAATGCACTCTCAAGGCGAGGTGTAAGAAATGTAAAGGAAAGCACTTAGACGTGCTACACGAGGTAAATTCAAGTCAAGGCAGCACCCCCACATCCAGCAATCCAGTCACCCGTGATGGCATCCCTGCTGTCAGTTCTTCAGCTGAGTCACTGTATGTGAGCAGACCAACTAGCAGCAGCAAAGTACTGCTCAAAGTCATTCGTGTAATCCTGAGGAATGGAGATTCATCAGTCGATACTTATGCTGTGCTTGATGATGGATCAGAACGCACCATTTTACTTCACGATGCAGCTCAAGCTTTAGGCCTCCATGGTACCCCAGAGGACTTACACCTGCGCACTGTACGACAAGACATCTGTATCATCCATGGTGCCTCTGTGTCATTCACTGTGTCCCCTGCTACCAGTCTTGACCATGCCTACCACATACACCATGCCTTTACAGCTAAGGAGCTAGCTCTAGGAAGCCACTCATACCCAGTACCTGCTCTGAAGAGAAAATACCACCACCTCAAAGATTTGCCAATACCAACCCTTGATCATGCACATCCATTGCTCCTAATAGGGTCTGATCATCCACACCTCATCCTTCCAACAGAGCCAGTCCGACGTGGGCCTCCAGATGGTCCAGCTGCAGTCAAGACGGCAATGGGCTGGACTCTGCAAGGACCATCAAGGTACCTGAAACACACACTTCCCCCTACAAAATGCTTATTTACTTCCACCCATCCACCTCAAACAGACATCTTCACTCATGTCGAACGTTTATGGCAGCTGGACATTCTGCCATATCGGAGCGACAAGGTTGTCACCAGAGCGAGGGAAGACTCAGAAGCACTCAAGACTTTAGCAGAAAAGACAGTCAGGGTTGAAGTAGATGGTATTCAGAGATATGCCACACCTTTGCTGTGGAAGGGGAACCTACCACAGCTGGAAGCTCCAAAGGAAGCTGTTCTTCCCCATTTACGCAGTACAGAGAAAAGGTTGGCAAACGACACAAGCAAGATTATAGCTTACAAAGATGAAATTAACAAACTTGTCACCTCAGGCTATGTCAAGAAGCTCAAACCTGCTGACACTGATTCCAGTTCAGGGTGGTACATTCCCCACCACATGGTAACTCACAATGGTAAGAACCGAATAGTGTTTAATTGCTCATTTAAGTACAAAGGACTGTCACTAAATGAGCACTTACTGCCTGGCCCGACACTCAGCTCAAGTCTTCTAGGAGTCTTGTTGCGATTCAGAGAGAATGCGGTGGCCATCAGTAGCGACGTGAAGGGGATGTTCCACCAGGTACATCTCTTACCTGAAGACCAGCCTTACCTGCGGTTCCTCTGGCGGAACACCAATACTGAACCTCCGGAGGTGTACCAGTGGTTAGTCCTGCCATTTGGAACAGTCTCAAGTCCCTGCTGTGCCACGTTCGCTTTGCAAACCCATGTGACAAATAGCAGTCAGCCCAATGAAGATGTGCAAACAGCTGTTGAACGTTGTTTCTATGTAGACAACTGGTTGCAAAGCCTGCCTTCAGTCGAACAGGCCAAGTCACTAGCTGACAAGCTACGGGGTTTATTGGCAGAAGGTGGATTCGAACTCCGTCAGTGGGCAACCAGTCACCCAGAAGTAATAGAACACCTACCGGCAGAGTACACATCAGAGAGCACAAAGCTCTGGCTCACCCAGAACAGTCATGATCCACAAGAGTTGGCCTTAGGGCTCATGTGGCATTGCCGTTCAGATACTTTGAGCTACAAGCCGGCACCTTCAGTCAGGGAGCAGCCCACCATGCGAGTTATATACAAAGTTCTCGCCAGTCAGTTTGACCCATTGGGATACATCAGCCCATACATCACAAGAGCCAAGGTCCTGGTTCAGAAACTCTGGATGAAAAAACGAGAATGGGATGATCCTGACCTACCGGAGGACCTGCTCAACACTTGGAAATCCTGGGAAGATGAACTTTCACAGCTCACTGAGATCTCCTTCCCAAGGTGCTACACTGAATTCAATTCAAGTACTTCCAACTGCAACAGGACAGTTCACATTTTCAGTGACGCTTTAGAGCAAGCGTATGGGTCAGTGAGCTACCTCTGCACCACCCCTGAAGAAGGTGACATACAAGTATCCTTCCTGGCAGCTAGATCACGGGTGGCACCAAAAAAACAACTTTCAATGCCCAGACTAGAACTTTGCGCTGCCCTGAGTGGAGCTCAACTTGCAGCAGTATTGAAGAAGGAGCTCACCTTGGAAATAAATGACTACATCTACTGGACTGACTCCACAACTGTTCTTACTTGGCTGCGGTCAGAGTCCTGCAAATACAAAGTGTTTGTAGGGACCAGAATAGCTGAGATACAAGAGCTCACCAATCTACAGTCATGGCGTTACGTAGAGTCACAAAACAACCCCGCAGATGACATCGCCCGCGGAAAGACCCTTACTTATCTCAAAGAAACCAACCACTGGAGTCAAGGCCCCAAGTTCTTGAGGCAACATCCCTCAATGTGGCCTATCAAACCAGATGTCGCAAGTAAGCATGTTTT
The DNA here is from genome assembly GCA_006937955.1 of Pachypanchax playfairii. Classification (NCBI taxonomy): domain Eukaryota; kingdom Metazoa; phylum Chordata; class Actinopteri; order Cyprinodontiformes; family Aplocheilidae; genus Pachypanchax; species Pachypanchax playfairii. Next base: position 1,908,456 of record SSNP01000073.1, on the reverse strand, counting down.
GGAGGAGATGAGAAAATCTGTGTTCTGTGGTCAAATTTCAGACAGCTCTGCTTCCACATGGCCAGATCCACACCAGTTCAGCCATCTTCAAGATTTGCTGGAGGCCACTGCCCACAGCCTACACGGGCCGGCCAGCCTAGACAATAAACCTTCAGCTGAAGACTTCAGGCAGGCTGAACTGATTACTTTAAGAAGAGCACAAAGTGATAGTTTTCCCATGGAAGTTGAACACCTGAAGGCTGGTAAACCTGTCCGCTCTGATAGTCGGCTCCTGAAACTGTCACCTGAGTGGGACCAAGATAGAGGGCTGATAAGAGTTGGTGGCCGGCTTCGACACTGTAACTTGACTGCGGATAGTATTCATCCAACTGTACTTGATCCGGCACATCCCATCACTAAACTCATTATCAAGGCCTATGACGAGCAGCTACATCACTCAGGTGCTGAGAGGGTCTTTGCTGAGATACGGAGGCGCTATTGGGTTCTGAGAGGCCGACAAGCGGTGCGCAAACTCCAGCATGAATGCCCATAGTGTCAAAAATGGAGAGCTAAGCCTGAGGTGCCCAAAATGGCCGACCTGCCTCCAGCCCGTCTCAGGCTTCACCATCCAGCATTCTATTCCACAGGGGTGGATTGTTTTGGTCCGTTGGAGATCAAGATAGGCAGAAGAGTCGAGAAACGTTGGGGCATTCTGTATAAATGTCTCACAACCAGGGCTGTGTACATCGACCTCATTAGCAGCGATTCCTTCCTGATGTCTTTACGCAGACTAATCGCCAGGAGAGGAAAACCCTACGAGGTCTACTCCGATCAGGGGACAAATTTTAGAGGAGGTAAAGGTGAGTTAGAGCAGGCCTTTAGTGGACTGGCTCCCCTTCTCAAGACACAGTTGGCCTCACAACAGATTAACTTTCACTTTAACCCACCAAAGGCCCCACACTTTGGAGGAGTGTGGGAGAGAGAGATAAGATCTGTGAAAGCTGCCCTCCGTACCACCTTGGGAGTGCAAGTTGTCCCTGAAGAAGTTTTGAGAACGGTGTTGGTGGAGATTGAAGGAATACTGAATTCCAAACCCCTTGGTTACGTGTCGTCAGATATAGCTGATCCAGATCCCATCACACCAAATACGCTCTTAATGGGGCGCCATGATTCTGCTTTACCACAGGTAGTATATCCAGAATCTGACCTTCTGAGCAGAAAACGGTGGAGACATAGTCAGATCCTCAGTGATCAGTTTTGGAGATGCTTCACACGGAACTACTTACCTGCCCTGCAAACACGTAACAAATGGACAGAGGACAAGGGCAGTCTTAATGTTGGAATTGTGGTTTTGCTGGCCGATCCACAAGCTCCAAGAGCCCTCTGGCCTGTTGGAATAGTTAAAACAATCCTGAAGGGAAGGGATAACAAGACTCGAGCTGCAGAAGTTCAGGTGAAGGACAAAACCTTTGTCAGACCCGTGGCTCGCCTTATTAAGCTACCTGCCTTCCCACAAGAAGATGACCTCCAGCTGGCCTAATGGACACAAATCTGCTCCCCAGATTTGGGGGCAGCTGTTAAAAGGCCAGGTTCTTCCTATCTGTGCAGTTCCAGCATCCCCTTGTGGCGAGTTTCATTGATATTGTTTAGTTTTGATTAGGCACATTTTCGGCCACCTACAGCAAGGACCCAACTACGTTTGATGAAGAAACCACTTTCATTCAAAGAATTAAACATTTAAAGGACAAATTGGCCTGGTTATTCCTCATGGGGACATTATTATGTTCCAACCGGACATACTGCAGCGGTTATCACTCCCATAATTCATTAATACCAGCAAAGAGTAAACATTCTCTATGAACACGCCACACAGAACCTCTGTGTAGGAACACTGGTGTACACTACGCATGATGATCAAGAATTATTTAATTTTTATTTTCTTTATCGTTAGTTTCTAAAATTGACAAAGACCCTTTTTCCAGTTCAGTGCAGCAAATGACTGTTTGATCCCAAAACATCAGAACCACTATGTTATTAAAGGGCAGCAGTCCAACCCACAGCCTGATAAATGAAAGTGTACCGGTGTCCCTTCCTCCTGGTGGACAAAGAAAACGTAAAATAAGCCACAATGAAAAACTGATTCCAAAGTTATACTAACTTCTCACTTTCCATGATAACGGTCGTATCCACTTCCTGTTCAAGCTCACTCGCTACTGAGCGGAGGCGTGGCCGAGACCGAGCTCTTTTATATCCCATAACGGCAGAATCATGACGTCACATTTAGAGAAAATAAGGTTTCAGTCAATAGCAATGCCTGATTCAGATTCAAGTGCAATGTAAGGTTTTAACCTGAAGAGGGCGCTTCACTAACGTTTTTTGGTATAAAATGAATAGTTGAAAATGTGCTAAAGTACCAAAAGCAAGACCCAGAAATGTAGACAGGACTATTAAACAATCATTTATAGAGTTTATCAGCAAAAACAAGTTGATTTGGGGTTAGTTACACTTGAAGATGAAAATAACAGCCACAAACCCTGATACAAACAGCACTGAGGTCAGTTAGACGCATGTTTACCATCATTATTCTGTTTCACTGGTCATTTACTGACTGTAAGAGCTGTCTCCATGGTAACCAAACTGATGGATGTTTTTTTCTCTCAGCTGAATTTATCAGTAAGTTCATTTTATTCTGTTAGAGCTGTGAATAAGCTCCACATGCGTTAGTTTAAATAGAAACATGCGTATTTTACATTGAACACAATAAAAACCTGCAGGAATTTAATCCTTTCAGTTAATAAAACTCATCTACAGTTGCGTTGGTGGATTTACATTTTAGGACGTAATGCCTGAAGCAAATTCTCAGCTTGTTTTTGGTTTTTCAGGTTTAACCAAGATCTTTTCACACCTTGATTAAACCGTCTATTGTCCCTTTGTTTACAATGTAAATGTTCCAACAACAGAGGAAACCCTCTTCTGGTTAGAAGCCTTTCAGATGAGGTCAAACAACTCCAAGAACAAGAGTCTGGTGGCCTTCTTAAACACTCACACACTGAGCTTTCACCACATGAAGTTCTTCTGATGAAACCTGGAGACCTAGAGCTGGTACCAGTGATTGTTTGTGAATGGCAAGAGTTCCTACAGGGTTCTCAGGGGTTCTCCGTCGCAGAGCTCTGCTGACATGTTGCTTGAATTTTGAACAATTTTTCATTGCACGACAAATGTCCTCTAAAAATATTTCTTAAACTCGTCTTAGTTTTAATTTAGTTTCTATGAGTCAGAAGCATAAGAGGGGTCGGCAACCCAATGTGGGTAATTTATAAACAAATACAAGGAAATGAGCCTGACAGTCACATGACAGCTGTCATTTATCTGTATTTATGTCACAAAACTGACGCAAGGGCCATAAACAGAACAAAGTGCAGATGTGTCTGTCTGATTATGGGAATGTCCACCTGAGTCCTCGGTGCAAATCCAACCAGGTGTCCAAGTTTAGAAACACCTGATACTTGTGAGTGTCAGGAAACATGATCCTGGGTCAGATTCGGTTGTCTGGTGTTTGTGTTTGCTTGTCAACTAAAGCAAACTGTCAAGTTTAAAATACCTGAGCAGCAGGTGAGCATGAGAACAATATTAATAGTAATGGTATTAGTAACAATATTAACTTAAAAGGCACAGCTTACATGAACGACCTGAGATGCCAAGCAGCAAATGAGCCAGCTAACACTACCTAGCAACCAGCTGACACTACCTAGCAACCAGCTGACACTAGCTAGCAACCAGCTGACACTAACTAGCAAACAGCTGACACTAGTTAGCAACCAGCTGACACTACCTAGCAACCAGCTGACACTAGCTAGCAACCAGTTGACACTAGCTAGCAGCCAGCTGACACTAGCTAGCAACCAGCTGACACTAGCTAGCAATCAGCTGACACTAGCTAGCAACCAGCTGACACTACCTAGCAACCAGCTGACACAACCTAGCAACCAGTTGACACCAGCTAGCAACCAGCTGACACTAGCTAGCAACCAGCTGACACTAACTAGCAAACAGCTGACACTAGTTAGCAACCAGCTGACATTACCTAGTAACCAGCTGACACTACCTAGTAACCAGCTGACACTACCTAGCAACCAGTTGACACTGCCTAGCAACCAGCTGACACTGCCTAGCAACCAGCTGACACTAGCTAGCAGCCAGCTGACACTAGCTAGCAACTAGTTGACACTAGCTAGCAACTAGTTGACACTAGCTAGCAGCTAGCTAACATTAACTAGCAGCTAGGACCATCAGACTCAGGTTAGTTAGTGAACGTCATTAGTACAGGGTTAAAGAGAGGCCTTACCTTGTATATGAGTCTGTAGGCCAGATGAAATAGAGCCACCACTCGACCCCAGTTGATGCCATCAACAAAGATACTCCTGGCCACCATCATGAAAATTTCTTTGGCACAGTTAGCTTGAACCTGACTGATCAGCCTGTCAAAAGGAAATACGTCCAAATGAAGCATTGACTCAAAAACAAGCTGTTATGGTGTAATATAACAAGTCATACTGTCGGTATCAATGGATTCAATCTAATTCAGCTGATACGCACGTACAGAGTCACAGAATCCAGGAAATCCCAGTTATTTCTAGCCACTAAACTACTGCTGCTTTGTGCACGTTTTCAGGCTTCTCAGACAGAAAGTCATGCACACTTCACAACCCAGTTTTTTTCTTCCTCATGCTGTTTTCAGGTGTCACCAATTTCATTGTGCTATATACTTGCATTATACTTACTTTACTATTAATAGTAGAAAAATGACGACACATTGGATGACAATAAGACATTTTTTAGGGTTGTCCAGGTTGGTGATCGTCTGTTAGCTGGATGATTTGTATAAAAACAGACTTCTGCTCTGGTTTAGTCACCTGGATGTAATATATATACACATCACCTGTTGGCCAAAGTACCCCCCCCCCCCACCCCATTAGGCAAGTAGAGGAACTGCCAGCATCAGTGCTCCTTTTTATGTGAGTTCAGTTAAACACATATATATATATACACACACATACACAAACACACACATACATACATACATACATATTTACATACAGACACACATAATGATATATTTACATATCATTAAGTATATATACATATAATAAACTTGATAAAAAGTGAAAACCTGTACGTTGGCTGTGTGAGAGTGATGACGGACGTCTTACCGCTGAAACTCTACATTGTTGTTCATTTCATCTGCTATTTTAAGCAGCTGGTCCACCACTTCTTTGACTTGAGGGTCCTGCTGTTCATCTGACCTTCCTCCCAGATCCTCAGAGCTGACGTGTCGGTCGGGGTCCTCCATGTTTAAACGCTCAATTACGTAGCTGTGACAGTTACAGGTAAAAGATTTTCATTAGTAACGTTTCAGATAACAGAACAAAGAGCCCTCCATCACCAGGTCTGAGACACGGATGAACTTTTATAAACATTCACAGAGTTAATTCACCCACAGATGCACCAAATAATCAGCTTGTGACTAAAACTTTTATCATGAATGGCTCTAACTGGTGAGGAGCACCACTGTCAAAGAGACAATCACAAATCCAACAAATAAAAAAACGCACCAATGCTAAGAGCTAATTAGCATTAGCAATAACAGGATTTTACTGGGTCAAAACTCAAAGTTTAACTATTTGTAACATCTTTAAAGATCCCATATTTTGAACTTTTCACACACTCTGAATCATTCCTTTACATCTCAGTAACATGTAAAAGCCATGAATTGTTCAAATTGGCCATTTTTTAAAAGTTCAGCTGTTGTTCCCATCTCGTCTCCTCTCACCTTATCTTGGAATGCTCTGTTTCAGGTGGGCTGAGCTGTTGAGCAGACTAACAGCTCTAAGCCCCGCCCATCTACACTCACCGGCCACTTTATTAGGTACACCTGTCCAACTGCTCGTTAACACTTAATTTCTAATCAGCCAATCACATGGTGGCAACTCAGTGCATTTAGGCATGTACACATGGTCAAGACAATCTCCTGCAGTTCAAACCGAGCATCAGTATGGGGAAGAAAGGTGATTTGAGTGACTTTGAACGTGGCATGGTTGTTGGTGCCAGAATGGCTGGTCTGAGTATTTCAGAAACTGCTGATCTACTGGGACTTTCACGCACAACCATCTCTAGGGTTTACAGAGAATGGTCCGAAAAAGAAAAAATATCCAGTGAGCGGCAGTTCTGTGGGCGGAAATGCCTTGTTGATGCCAGAGGTCAGAGGAGAATGGCCAGACTGGTTGGAGCTGATAGAAAGGCAACAGTGACTCAAATAACCACTCGTTACAACCAAGGTAGGCAGAAGAGCATCTCTGAACGCACAGTACGTCCAACTTTGAGGCAGATGGGCTACAGCAGCAGAAGACCACGCCAGGTGCCACTCCTTTCAGCTAAGAACAGGAAACTGAGGCTACAATTTGCACAAGCTCATCGAAATTGGACAATAGAAGTGTAGCCCTGTGGCTATTCTTTTCATTTATTCATGCAAAAATTAACATGTTGTTAGTAATAAAAAGTAGTTCATGAAGTGTAAATATGTTAAAATGTTAAAAGCAGTCATGTAATACAAAGCTAAACTCAGAGATAAAAGACCTTTAGTTTTAAAATCCATTTATATTCAGTAGTTGGCAGAAAAGACGTGAGATCACGTTTATTGTGGGGTAGTGAAGCATCACTTTATTTGCTCATCTTTGTATGTGTATCCGTAACCAATCCTGTTTACACTTTATTCAAGAAGGAGGGACTTATCGTCACCTACGTACACAACACGTTAGTAATGGCAGAGGCTGTATTATCAGTGTCCGAGCAGGATTACTGTGAGCTGTTAACGCTCTATGAAAACACTCCTAACTTCCAAGACTGACGACGAGTCGTCCTATGGTGGATGTGTGTGAACTCTGTGAAGCTGCCAGAGGTAAATTCAGGTGTTTTAATGTGTTTGGCGGCTGTTTAATTGTAATGTGTAGAAAGCGAGCCGAACTGCTAACCGCTGCGAGCCTTAAGTTTAGCCTTTTCATAGACCGTCACATGGTTTATTCTGCATTGACAATAGAAAATGCTAATTCGTGTAAGACATTCTGTAGGCTATTTGCCATAATTTAGCCTGTCGTTTATTTATTAAGAAGAATTGTGTGATTCAGGACCGGATGTTTGCCATTCAAGGGAGAGAGTGAGGACCGGGAAAGCCCTGGACCGTGGGAAAGACTGTAGCTGCTGTACTTAAATGTGGGTCTCTACCACGTGTTGCTGCACGCGTCATCCCGTTGCCGCTGAGACTACAACTTGCCATCTGCCCCTTTTCCCCCTTCTGCATCTCTGACTGTATGGATTTGTGAGTACTCTACTGCTTTGCACGTGCCTTTTTATTTGTGCTGATCCAAGACAGCGAACCGGCCATTTGTTTCAGGCCTCCCCGCTCACAAGCATCGACTGGGCCTACAACGTTTTTCTTTTATTATTATTCATTTTAGCCCAGTGTGAATGAGTGTGTGAGTGTGGGCTGTGGACATTTTAGTTATTTGGTCACTTGGATCTGTTGTACAATTTTCCTTTTTGTCATCAATCTGAATCTGAATAATCTGAAGACCATACCTGACCAATACACCTTACCTCGGATTGATGATGCTCTGGCCAGTCTCACAGGAAGCCGTTGGTTTTCTGTGCTCGATCTTCGTTCTGGCTACTATCAAATCCCAATGTCCGAGGAGGACAAGGAAAAGACAGCGTTTATCTGTCCGCTTGGCTTTTATCAGTTTGAGCGGATGCCTCAAGGGATCACTGGGGCCCCTGCCACATTCCAGCGATTGATGGAGAAGGCAGTGGGAGATATGAACCTGCTTCAATGTTTGGTTTACCTAGATGACCTCATTGTGTTCGGTCGCACGAACACGAAGAGCGTCTTCTGCGTGTGCTTGACCGACTAGCAGAGGTCGGTTTGAAACTTTCACTGGATAAGTGTCAGTTCTGCCAGCCAAAGGTGAAATATGTTGGACATATAGTGTCTGCAGCCGGTATTACGACTGACCTAGACAAAATCAAGGCTGTGGCCCAATGGCAGCCACCCACCAACTTGAAGTCACTGCAGTCCTTTTTGGGGTTCTGTGGCTATTATCGCAAATTCATCAAGAACTACTCAGCCATAGTTCGCCCTCTCACCGATTTAACCAAGGGATACCCTCCTGTGAGGAAAGCCAAGAAACCTGCCAAACATGCTGTTAATGATTATTTTCAACCATCTGAGCCCTTTGGCGAGCGCTGGACCCCAGCCTGTGCTGAGGCTTTTCGCCAAATCATCCAGTGTCTTACCAGTGCTCCAGTGTTGGCTTTTGCCGATGCAACAAAACCCTACATCCTGCATGTGGATGCCAGCATGGACGGACTGGGAGCAGTCCTCAATCAAGAATACCCTGAAGGGTTACGACCTGTGGCATTTGCTAGCCGTAAGTTGAGCCAATCAGAAAAAAATTACCCTGTCCACCAACTTGAGTTTCTGGCCTTGAAGTGGGCCGTAGTGGATAAGTTCCACGATTATCTCTATGGTGCCAGATTCACAGTGAGAACCGATAACAATCCTCTCACCTATGTTCTCACCACGGCCAGGTTGAGCGCTACAGGACATAGGTGGTTGGCTAGCTTGACTACATACGATTTTGACATTAAGTACAAGCCTGGCAGGGAAAACGTGGATGCTGACTGGCTCTCCAGGAACGCTATGGAAGGAGATGACGGATGGAGACACATTCCCCAATCAGGTGTTAAAGCCCTCTGTCGCCAGTTTAGTGTCACTACATCAGCTAAACTACCCGACCGTCTCATAGACCAACTAGGAGTACCCCCAACTGTCATCCCCCCAGCTTATGCTTTGTCCATTCATCTCGCTGTGAGTCCTTTAGAACAGCTTAGCAATGACAAATTGCGTAAAGCGCAAGACAAAGACCCTGACATCAGTGTCGCCAAACAAGCTGTACAAAGTGAGGTCTGGCCTACTTCCCAAAGCCACACTCCAGATGTTGCATTGCTGCAACGAGAAAGCAACAGGTTTCTGATCAAGTCGGGCCTGTTGTACAGGAAAATCACCAGACCACTGACTGGGCAAATTTCCCAACTGGTCCTACCAAAGGAACATCGTCTTAAAGTGCTTAAGTCTGTTCATGATGATTCTGGCCATTTGGGGGTAGACCGCATCACTGATATAGTGAAAGATCGGTTTTATTGGCCAAAAATGGCCTCTGACATTTCCCAGTACATCAAAAACTGTGGGCGGTGTGTTGCCCGCAAAACGCTTCCTCATAGGGCCGCCCTTTTGAAACAGATAACTAGCAGTGGTCCACTTGACTTGGTGTGCATAGACTTTCTGTCTATAGAGCCTGATGCAAAGGGGATGACCAACGTTCTTGTGGTGACAGACCACTTTACCCGATATGCACAGGCTTTTGTAACAAAGGATCAGAAAGCGACCACTGTGGCCAAAGTGCTCGTTGAGAAGTTCTTCGTTCATTATGGCATGCCGTCCAGAATCCATTCTGACCAAGGGCGTGATTTTGAGAGTCGCCTCATCAAAGAGCTCTTGGGCATGTTAGGCATAAAGAAATCTAGAACTAGTCCATATCACCCTCAAGGTGACCCTCAGCCTGAGCGTTTCAACCGAACGCTGTTGTCTATGCTAGGTACCCTACAACCCAGTCAGAAACAAAAATGGAGCCAGTACATTAGTTCCCTCGTCCATGCGTACAACTGTACTCGCAATGATGCGACGGGCTACTCTCCCTATTACCTGATGTTTGGGCGTGAGGCTCGACTGCCCATTGATCTGTGTTTTGGGACTTCTCCTGATGGAGATGACTCGAGTGACTACTTACAGTATGTTGAGAAACTGAGAAGTGACTTGAAAAGGGCATACGAGCTAGCAGTGACAGTTGCTAATAAGTCACATGACAAAAACAAGCGATACTATGACAACAGAGTGAGAGATCAAGTGTTGGAAACTGGGGATCGTGTTCTCATACGAGCTCTGGGCTTGCCTGGAAAGCACAAGTTATGTGACAAATGGCATTCTGACCCTTATGTTGTTACTGAAAAACTACCTGACTTACCTGTGTACAGAGTTAAACCTGAAAAGGGTAGAGGCATTGTCAAGACCTTGCACAGAGACCATCTTTTACCCATTGGGTATCTGGTTAGGTTTCCCTCAGATTTGGAGGAGAAGCAACTACCGCGGAGGCCTGTGACAAGATTACAACAAAAGGAAAAGTCAGCTGAATATTCCTACCAGGAACACCACTCAGAAGATGAAGAGGAAAACTGGACCCATCCTGATGATCGGAGGGAAGACATCTTATTGGCACTTGATCTGCTGGCGGATCATTTCAGCGGAGATTTCCCCAAGGATAATGCTCATGACATTATTAATGGAGATGGCATTGATGTGGATACTCAGGAGGGTATGGATACCGTCGCTGAAGGACAAGACGCAGAACAAATTCAGCAACTGCCAGAGGACACTGTGGTGGACACAGGTCTAGGAGGGGGAGAGCTCCTCTCTGCTAAACAGTCCCACGGTAGTACTGAGCCTGTCTGTAACTGTCCAGCCCGGAGACAAGTGAAGCCACTTGTGAGGTTAAGCTATGATAGACCTGGCCATTCCACCGATGAACCTATTGTGGTTGTACATCGAGGGTTGAGGATCGTTATAAAAAGAGACTCCCCATCGCTATGTCAAAGTTGGGATCATGTTTCATGACACAAACATATTTATGACTCTAGTCTGTAGCATACTTGCCAGACATTGATGTTGACCTATACCAGATATGACATATGTGAACTCGTGTGATGAGGGCATCAACACCTTTTAGAAAGGGGAGATTGTAGCCCTGTGGCTATTCTTTTCATTTATTCATGCAAAAATTAACATGTTGTTAGTAATAAAAAGTAGTTCATGAAGTGTAAATATGTTAAAATGTTAAAAGCAGTCATGTAATACAAAGCTAAACTCAGAGATAAAAGACCTTTAGTTTTAAAATCCATTTATATTCAGTAGTTGGCAGAAAAGATGTGAGATCACGTTTATTGTGGGGTAGTGAAGCATCACTTTATTCGCTCATCTTTGTATGTGTATCCGTAACCAATCCTGTCCACACTTTATTCAAGAAGGAGGGACTTATCGTCACCTACGTACACAACACGTTAGTAATGGCAGAGGCTGTATTATCAGTGTCCGAGCAGGATTACTGTGAGCTGTTAACGCTCTTTGAAAACACTCCTAACTTCCAAGACTGACGACGAGTCGTCCTATGGTGGATGTGTGTGAACTCTGTGAAGCTGCCAGAGGTAAATTCAGGTGTTTTAATGTGTCCAATCCCCATTCAAGATTTTGTAATAAATAATTACTGTTGTTCGACTAAACTCTGTGTTATAATTACAAAGATATAACTCGGGATAACTATCGAACTGGCTACCAAAACTTTAATTTTAACAGGGAAGTACCAACTTTTGTTTACTTCGCAGGATTATTGGAGGCACCGCCAAATTACTTATATGGTTAACACAGGTAGCGCCAGACGAACTCAGGCCCCGTCCCATTGTACTACAACACCCTAATTTTTTTATCCCCAATTCATTAGCTACATGGAACTGGGGTTACAGAAGATTGGAAAAACGTTGCCTGGTCTGATGAGTCTCGATTTCTGCTGCGACATTCGGATGGTAGGGTCAGAATTTGGCGTCAACAACATGAAAGCATGGATCCATCCTGCCTTGTATCAACGGTTCAGGCTGCTGGTGGTGGTGTAATGGTGTGGGGAATATTTTCTTGGCACTCTTTGGGCCCCTTGGTACCAATTGAGCATCGTTACAACGCCACAGCCTACCTGAGTATTGTTGCTGACCATGTCCATCCCTTTATGACCACAATGTACCCAACTTCTGATGGCTACTTTCAGCAGGATAATGCGCCATGTCATAAAGCTGGAATCATCTCGGACTGGTTTCTTGAACATGACAATGAGTTCACTGTACTCAAATGGCCTCCACAGTCACCAGATCTCAATCCAATAGAGCATCTTTGGGATGTGGTGGAACGGGAGATTCGCATCATGGATGTGCAGCCGACAAATCTGCGCCAACTGTGTGATGCCATCATGTCAATATGGACCAAACTCTCTGAGGAATGCTTCCAGCACCTTGTTGAATCTATGCCACGAAGAATTGAGGCAGTTCTGAAGGCAAAGGGGTCCAACCCGTTACTAGCATGGTGTACCTAATAAAGTGGCCGGTGAGTGTATGTTCCCTGTGCGCGTTCTTGAGACATCAGAGATTTTAGCGGTGCTGATAAACAAACAGCTGATTACACTGCAATTAATGATAAACAAGTGTTGCAGTGCCAAGAAATGGACTTAAAATGTGATTAAAAACTTTGGACTGAGGAACTTTGAGCCTGAAGACTCTAACAGCACGTTATTGAAAGGTTAGTCTGACATTTACTCATGTATCTGTGTTGTTTTGCTGCATCTGGTAGAGATGTGGTTCTTCAAGCTGACCAGTTTGACCCAGAAAGAGATGTAACGATGTTAGAACTTCATTAACAGCAGCTCGGCTCCGGTCATTTTTGCCAACTGTAGCAGGGACACTACTATCATAAATAAATTCAACCCATTCTGCTCTTCTGTCCTTTTCATCTGGTACCTGATGAAGTGTTTTGTGTTCTTCTGAGCAGCAAACAACAACAGAACATTTTGTGTGGTGAGTTTCCTAATCTGAACCAGTGGTTTTGAATCGGTAACTAAATTGCGGGTGTCAGAGTTGAACTGAACTCCAAGGGGTGACATTTATTGTAAAAGTTGCACAGAGGAAACACCAGAATGGATAATGACAGGTTTCCTAAAAGCAGGAATCTTATTCAATCACCAAGGAAGCTAAAACACACATAAATTAAACCAAAAATACTTCTAAAACTCCTCAACAGTGTTGATAACCTCCTGACAGGTGAGTGATTAACTAAATCCAGAGAACTGCTGAGACGGGGCAGATGTGTTCATCAAAAATACTTATTATAATCCCAAAATACATTTTATAACTTTACTAAAGAAAAATGCATGAACTCATAATGTGTTCAAAATAATATATTAGTACAAGGAAAAAAATCACAGCGACCTGCTCACCCTCTCTCTAATACCATGACACCTGAGCAGGTACCTGAGATGAGAAGAAGTCATACTGTGGTTCTGGAGCATGACTGGGGTCAAATACAGACCAACACAGGTGAGTGGTATGAGAGTGATGGGGCTGCAGCAGGCAAGGAAGATGAAGCTAATTAGTGAGGTTAGTGGAGTAGAAGTGAGTCAAGGTGACCAGACTCATGCTAAACTAAATGCTACAGGATCAAATAAAACAGAACCAAAACCCAGAACTATGAATAACAGACTGTAGAAGAAACTGACATGAATAATTAGAGTTTATCTGTTGGCTGACTAACTCGCTCACTCACACGTGCACACACACACACACACACAGAGTATCTAAATCAGAAATCTGAAACTTTTTTCTTACATTTTTGTTGAAATCGTCTGTAAATGACTCTTTTTAGACATAAAATAAACTATCAAAAGTACTTTTTTACTGTTGTTTTTTCACTTTCATAGTAGTAAAACATAGTTCAGATGTTGCATGAATCATTGAAACATGAAATATTTACATCAAAGTCACTGATCTGCTTGAAAAACCTCTTTACACAAAACACTCTTTATCTCAGCTTTTAGTCCTGAAACGTGTGGATTTTCATCTAAGTTCCTCTTTTGTACTGCAGATTACTAAATAACAGAAAGAGGTAGAAACATGTTTTTTTTAAAGAAGAAAGACTAATCTATGTTTTGATGGTTTCAGAATTCACATAGTCATAGGAGAAAATATTCTGTGGGCCTTCAAAAATCAGTAAAAATGTTAAATATCTCTGGTACTGAATGAGTTAACTGTATCTGCTGTCTGTCTTCTAATGTTTGTTTATCTTTCCATGTCTGTCTATAAGGACAAGAACTGATGAGAACCAGAACCTGGTGTGTAACATACTGGATCGTATAAACCAGATCCTGATTCTAACACATCCACTCATCTCTCCTTCTCCGGGTGATTGTCTCACCCTGATCAATCAACCCATCAGCTACAGAGCAGGAAGCATCGGTGCCCTGAAGGGAGTTCAGAAAGACTGGATAGTCCAGTTTCTGTGGCTCAGGCTGTTTAAATGTACAGTATGTAAGAAATGTACAGGTAAATACTCACACAACAGCTGGATGGTCTCTAGTTTCTGTCATTTTATAAAAGCTAACCCGGACCAGAATCATTATTTACACATCCAGACTTCCTGGTTTCATAACGAATCACATGTGAGTCTGCAAGGCTGCCAAGTCTTCAACACAAGCAGCAGCAAAAAGTAAGAAACCACCACATCCTTCCAACTGATCAGCTGAGCTGCACGTGATGGGGCGTTCAAATGCACTTAGGAAAACTCAACGCTGAACAAATAGACCTTCAGACATTCCCAAAAATTGAACAAATACAAGAGAAACTAAATGAGGATCAACATCAGAACTGGCAACCCAACAGAAACATCAGGGAGGGGAGGGGGCGAGGGGGTGAGAACAGACGTTTTTATTCTACATGAACTGCAGGATTCAGATTTGACAACAAGGTCTAATTCTTACATACTGTAGCTTTAAGAACTAGTTCTTTAATAAAAACAGTAAAAACCCAGTTTGATCCAAGATGGATCCACGACATAATGAGTGTGTCTTCAGTGAACGTTTGATCCTTCTGTTTTATTCTGGATGGAGAGGATCACAGTGCAGAGAGGAAGTCCATCTAGATCACAGGGTTTGTCTTGTTCTAGCTACAAACAGGCGTCTTTAGAACAGCAGTTTATTTCCAAACGCTGTTTTAAACAATAGTTGGAGTTTATTTTTTAACTGTTTTTATAAACTCTGCTGTGAACAGGAGACACATCTTCAAGCAGGACATATAAACACCAGCTATATGAAAACAGCTGTTAATGTTTCTGAATGAACAAAAAGTGTTTCATCATCCTGAGTAAATGTAAAAAAACTAAGAATTATTAAACACGGTGCTTCCTGGTACTTGCTCCTCCAACTCTGGTTCATTCCTCTGATCCAGCACAGAGCTGGTGAGATCCGACGGGTTTGTCTGTGCTAAGAGTCAGAACGTTCTGCAGTGGAAACAAATAACTTCAAATAAGTTATTGTAATGAGACTTACCCTCTGAGGACGACCACGCCCTGCTCCAAGATGGGATCATCAATGACATCTGGAAGAGTCACAAATATACTCATTAATACTAGACCAGTTCATTTAACCTATAAGCTTTATGTGTGTGTGTGTGTGTGTGTGTGTGTGTGTGTGTGTGTGTGTGTGTGTGTGTGTGTGGGAGCGGCTAATAGCTTCACTTAGGGTGACATCAGGTAAAATGGGCCACTTTTTGGTAAATCACTTGGTAAAGCTGCAAAAGACACTTTGTGAGACTGAATTTTGTTTTTATTTTTAATATGGGTTGTTTTCAATATGTATATACTGAATTAATTTACTAAATGATTATTACTTAGGTGCTATAACTTTAGAAACATCCGTTGTTGCATATTGTTTAGATGAGCAGTGTTCAGGTAAAGTGGGCCATTTAAAATCCAACGGTAACCAGTCATGTCTGATAAAACAAATCAATGAACTTTAATTTAACCTCCTTTTAACAAACATAACACATTCAACTGTTGGTCTAATAATTCATGAAACAACACAGACTAAAATATAACTACAATTAATTCCTTAATGGAACATTTTGATAACAACTGTACATTTTAACTTCAAAGTAACAGATTTTTAGAGG
>SSNP01000073.1:1765056-1887556 GCA_006937955.1 Pachypanchax playfairii | reverse complement strand
GACGTGGTTCCTGTCCAAGAAACCTTCAACTCACACCTCATCTTCCTGCATTTCGGGGAAAGTTGGGGACGTGGAATCTGAATGGGCTGAATGGCCACTGCTGATGCAGTTCTGAGGAGCTGCAGCTAGAAAGTTACTGCTGCCTGTTGCAGGAGCAAACAGAGAGGCAGATAAGTACAGAAACCAAACATCAGAACCAAAAGAAAAATAGTAAACAAAATCACAGACACACAACCCCAGGAACACAGTCCCCACAGTCAAACATGGTGGTGGGAGCATCATGAAGCAGCCTTGTTCAGGTAGTATCATGAAAAAAATATTATTTTGATATTTTGAGAGAGTTGACACATCTGGAATGACTTAATGCTGAAAAGTAAACAGGTTTTAGAGCAACATCTGCTCCCATCTAGACAAGACAGATGTATATTTCAGCAAGACAATGTCAAACCACATCCTGCATCCATCACAACAGCTTCACAGGAGCAGAGTCCAGGTGCTGAACTGACCTGCCTGCAGTCCAGAACTTTCACCAATAGAAAACATCTGGAGCATCATGCTGAATAGACCCTGAACCAGACCAGAATGGGACAACCTTCCTCTCCTAAAACTCCAGCAGCTGGTCTCCTCATTCCAGATGTTTACAGGAGAGGAGATGCTACATGATGGTAAAGACCACCCCGTTCCAACTTTTTCAAGTCTTGGTGCCACCAGGTTTAAAATGAGTTCATATCCATCCATCCATTTGAGGTTCGCAGGTACCCGGTTCCTGTCTCCAGCTCTATGAGCTGACATGTGCTATAAAATATTTCAGATGTTTATGTTCCATTAGGAGTAAAATCTGGTTTAGAATTGTCCTCTTCTGCTTGCTGTATACAGATTGAATCTGTAAGTATGAAAAGTGCAAACATGAGGAAACAGGACATATGAACAAGATTCAGAGGGAAAATAAGTGAAATCAATAATTATCAAGAGCAAATAAACCAGAGCAGGAACAGCCCTTTATTATTATATGAAGGTAAAATCAATTTCTCACTGTTTTCCAACTAATTCTTACTGATTTTCATACATCAAATAATTTATTTTTTTTACAAATATTTAAGCTTGGTGCATTAGGTACCACTGTTGCTCTGCAGCAAGAAGGTTCTGGGTTCAGAACCAGCCAGGACCGTTCTACGTGGAGTTTGCATGTTCTCTCCGTGTAGCTGATGTCACGTTTCCTTCAGCTGGTTTCTGTTTCACATTTCACTTTCCACACACAGTAACTGTTATGAGGAAATGATGCACATGATTATTTGTCCATATAAGGCGAGTTAAAGTGACAGCTGTCAGTTGGAGAGGTTGACTACAGAGGGACGACTGTCTCTCTAGGCTGAAAAGGATCCAACAGACCAGGTACATCTCAGCTACCTGACAACAACCTGTCCACTGTGTGCACCTGAAACATCCTGCAGACTCTGTGGCAGGAAGTTGTCACTAGTTTCCAGTCCCACGTAGAGAGCGCCCCCTGCTGTTTACCCGGAGTACAGCGTTATCAGATGTTACTGTGTTTAATATCCAGCAGATTAAATTAGGATCCACAGCTTTGAACTACAAAAATCCAAGTTACCTTTTTGGTTTTAAAATCCAATAAAAAGCAAGATGTCAGACAGATGAGATATTTCAAGAATTTATTCAACAACTTCATAGACATTTTTCAGAGTGTAGCTTTAATTTGTTTAAGTGCAGGAACCAAAGCGTTTACATGCACATGGTCTCAGCACAGACACGGACGATAGATTGATTCTTTTCCTTTTTAACTAACAATTTTTCTTTTCTTTTTTAAAAATCACAGCTCAGAATATAGCGGCTGATGAAGCTCACCAAAAACCTTTTTAATAATATAAACAACAAAATCTTTTCTTGAATTAAAATGTAAAGAAATAAACAAGTAAAATCCTACAAGAAAAAGGAAAAAAACATGTAAAAATCAGAAACAAGTTCTACACACGGTGCCGAGTGGATCAGTAAGAAATGATACACAGAATTGTATTTCACATTGTCCAGCTGCTTTCTCTGGATGTTAGTCTTTAAATTAATGGTAATACTATAAAAACAAACAAAAACAAATGCAAGTCAGACACTCAGCAATCAAGAAGCATCTTTTTCTGTTCTGGGCTCCCATCACATGAGAGGATCGGGTTCTTGACGGGTCACAAAGAAACAGGCGGGTGTTTGGGGCTTCAGCTTGTTTTGACAGATCTTATATACATTATGTCCGTCTGGATCAAGGTGCAGTGTGATAATCTGGCTGCCCAGCTTATGTTCCTCAGACTATAATCTAAAGATCTCAATTTAATAAAAATAAGGAGTAATAAATTTAGGTGCACGAGTCGGTCTGATGACCTGGATCTCTCTGTGGAGCTACAGGAGGCTCTCCTGCCTTCTGGTTTACGCTGCAGCCGAAACATTTTGTTCACTGTTAGAGTGTGTGTGTGTGTGTGTGTGTGTGTGTGTGAGAAGCAGAGAATCAGATTACTGGTGGGCGCACTGCACACCTGGGCCATGATGGCCGCTCTCGTCATCGGAGCTGTCGTTGTACGCCTCTCGGCGCCCACCTGATGATGAGCCCTGACTGGCGTCGTAGTCCTGCAGGTCGACCTCCTCCGTGTCTCCGCTGATGATGGGAGGCTCTGACCTGGAGGGCAGCATGTCTTCTAGTTCCTGAGAACATATGAACATGTTTAATCAGCAGAGGAACAGACACGTCGCTGCTTCTACGTCTCCTTTTGTTGTTGCAATGACTGACTGCTCCGCCCATATGGTCAGGTTCACTTCACCGCTGTAACACGTGCTGTAGCGTGTACTGTAGCATGTAATCTATCATGTAATGTAGCATGTGAAACCTTGAATGGTCTAGCAGCACTTCCTCTCCCTTCAGGTCTGAACCAGGCTGAAGTCCAGATCATCTCAGGCTGTTGCAGCTGATCTGAGATCAGGTCTCTCCTGCAGAACTTCTTTCTTGAATTTTAACACTAATTAACAGTTTATTTTGGTGGAATCTACAATTACTTTAATGGTACTTAGTACTTTACTTTATTTTTAAACAAACTTTATTCAACATTTCAGTTTCTTCTTAGTTGTACAGAACGTTGTTGTGTTTAAGGGTTAACATGATTGAAGAGCACCCCCCCCCCAATGTGAATGTGATTTACATATAAAACTAAAGAACTAGAACCCAACCTGAGGGGATTAATAAGTTCTGAATGTTCTTCTTTTGTAATGTGGTAATACACAGTCACCAGCTGGTGAGACATGAGAGTTTCAACCATTTAGTTGAACAAGTTACATTTGATTTAGAACATCTTATATGGAACAGCAGGCAGCACCTTTGATGAATGTTTCAATATTCAGGATTCTGAGATGGAATTTAAAAGTTTCTGGTCCTACCGTGAGTTTCTCTGGGCTGATCCAGTTGTTGTCAGGAAACTGGACATCGAACTTGATAAACAGATCTCCTTTCTCAAAAGGGTTCCTGTACTGTGGCATGCCTTCTCCTCGCACCACCCGGACCGAACCTGGATAAGATGTGACCTAGAACTGTGAGACTGATCCTGACATCCAGCCCAGCCCTCAGCTGGAAGCACTGTGCTCTGCTGAAGGCTGGTTGATGTATCAGAGCTGCAACCAACTCCTTCATGAAACATTTCCATCAGCACCACAAACAGTAAGATAGTGTGAGTTTGTGTTTTTAAATATAAACAAGTGCAGTTTGTTCACCTGGTTCGATGACTTTTCCAGCAGGGTATTTAACAACAATCTGTCTCCCATCCAAGTGTTTCAGCATGAACTGGAAGCCACACAGCGCCTCAACGAGTCCGATCTTATGGTTCATGACGAGGTCTTTCCCTTCACGCTTGAATGTCTAAAAATCAGATGAAGAACAAATAATGTAATGACCCTTCAGTGTGTAGAAGATGAGTGACAGGACACACATGAAGCTGAATGAGTGTTCCATCATGCCTTACTGGGTTTTAGATCAGGATCGATACGTCAACGCACCATAAACAGAGTTACATGGTCAGAAACTGTTTGATCCAGAGGACATGATAAAAACATGTTGATCATCACATTCATGTTTCTGTGTATTTCCAGTAGAACAAGCACCAAAATCTCCAGATAGATCCAATTCACTAAAACATCACACACACAGGGCGGCTGTAGTCTAGTCCAGAAGGAGATCCCCCTTCACTCAGGAGGGCAGGCTTCGATCCCGGGTCCCAGCAGGCTACATGTCCTTGGGCAACATACTGAACCACGAAACTGCACCCAGGGCGTCGTACAAGGTGGCTGAGTTAAATGCAAAGAACTGATTTCCCCCAAGAGAGATCAATAAAGTATAAATTAACCACCTGCTGGGTGTTTGTTAATCCACCTGATTTCATGTCATCCTGATCCGTAACTGGAAAAGACGTCCATCAGCAAAAAGCTGAAGAAACAACCTCGAGTTCATGAAGCAGAGCAAATTAAACGATGATCAAAGGAAAATAATTCAATAAAAAGCTAATGTGATATGGGGAAACGGACCCAGCAAACATCCCCCAGTTCCTTCAAAATAAAAGCTGAACTGCTGCAGTTAAAAACACTCTCATAACATTCAAAGTTCACAGTAATAAAGTTTAGTATCTTCTTCTTGTAAAAGTCCACCGAGCGTAAAGTTGGTGCTTCTTTTAAACTGCCACGTACTGAATCTGAGTAACAACAGTGACATCTAGTGGTGACTTATCTTAGCTGCACTCTGAACTCATTTATCAGACCGGACAGAGAGGATCGATGGTTTGAGAGGGTGTGAAGGGTCTGACGGCCACCAGGAGGAAATTAAATATTTGGAGAACGATTGTGAAATTTAGACTCTGACTGATGGTGCTGAAGATAAACTGACAACTGCTCACATTAAGCAGTATATAGTAATATTTATCAGTTTATAACAAACTGTAGCTGAGTTACCAACCCGACAGGACTGATTGAGTTTATATACTTCATGTCCACCTCTGAATTCTGACACAGAGAAATTTATTTGTGAATAGAATCTTAACCAGGAGAAACTAGGGCTACATTCAGACTGCAGGTCTTAATGCTCAATTCAGATTTTTTTGTGAAATCCAATCTTTTTGCAGGGTCGTTCATATTACCAGTGAAATGCAACCTGAATGTGACTTGCTGTTTGAATGGAATGTGTCACGCATGTACATTAGAAGGATCGGCGCCTCCTTACATTTAGCTTGGAGACTTTTTATTTTTCTTTGGCATTGGAGCTGCAGGCTAGCTTAAACCCGCGCTCTGCCATTTCTTTGGAAATGTTTTCAAAAATCTTGCGGTTCTGATAACACCCCTCGAGTTTGGTCTGAACAGAGCTGTCTCCCCAAATATTAAACTCAGACATTTCGGTTTCTCACCACTGACTGTTCTCTGCGTCGTCTACCGTTATTGTTGTTTACTTTTTGATCCCACGTCCTTGATGCAGAATAGTCACATATGTCACGTATTGATGACGTACAGGTCGGATGGAAGCGACCTGGCGGTTCAGACTGAAGTCACATGCCAAAAGATCTGATACATATTAGATTTAGGACCACATGTTGAAGTGGCCCGGGTCACATTTGAAAAAACTGGATCTGTGTCGTTCAGACTGACATAAAAAAGATCAGATACACGTTAAATAGGGGCAAAAAAATCTGATTTGGGTCACTTCAGTCTGCAGTCTGAATGTAGCCAAAAACAGGAACCAGTTTTAGTTTATATTCACCTGCACATGTATATAAACAAGAAACAAATAAAATTAAACCCTTTTCTCGTGCAAAGTGTAGAGTTGATATAAGACAGATCTGGGGAAGATGGCTGCTGTAAGTAGGCCCCTCCCCCACCTACCCACCTCATGTTCTTTTTCCTGCAGGACCAGAACAATATCTCCGGGATCGACGCCAGGTGCCTGGTCGGCTTCCCCCCCAAAGGTAATTTTCTGGCCATGTTTCATGCCTTTGTCCACGTGCACCTCCAGAATCTTGACCTCCTTCACAACTTTCTTGCCTTCACACTTTTTACAGCGGTCTTTCTCACTGATGACCTCACCTGTGTGGTTAAATAAACAACAACAACTCTGCTTTAGAGACAAGACATGTACGATTATACCTGAAGCACAGCGAGCACGTCCCTGCAGGTTTTACCTTCTCCGTTACAGTCCGTGCACACGGACTGCATCTGTTGGACCATCCCTGGGGCCAGCTGTCGGATCATGATGCGCATGCCACGCCCCCTACATGTTGTGCATTTCTGTACAGCACCTGTCTTGCCTCCCTGGCTGCATTCACAAAGATGAAGAAACAGACGTGTTGTTGAAACTATACAATTCCCACAATGCAGCAGGACCACAGGAACTTACCCATTACAAGAACTACAGAGGACATTCTTGCTAAGTTGTAGTTTCGTTGTTTTTCCATTGTACAGGTCCTCCAGTGACACCCTGTGGAGGCAGGAGGCATTTAGAGACCATCGATATCTGGAATAGAACATGGAGGCAAAATCAAGGACATTTAACTTACTTGAGTGGATGGACCATGTCTTCGCCTCTCCTTCGTCCTCCGTTCCTCGAGCGGCTTCCTTGTCCACCCATGAAGCCAAAGAGCCCACCACCAAAGATGTGGGAGAAGATGTCCTCCATCCCAGGACCGCCCCCGCCTCCTTCCCGCAGGCCTTGTTCTCCATAACGGTCATAAAGTTCCTTTTTTTCAGGGTTAGTGAGCACCTCATACGCAAAGCTGATTTCTTTGAACTATGTTTTTAAAGAAAAAGCAAATGAACAATTTCCTTCGTCAATTCGATGTAATGAAAAGAATTCATCATCAGCATTCATTATTTAATTAAATACACAGAGAAGGTAGTTAGATCTCCATGTGGCTGCATGACGTCTTGCAGTGAGTCACTGTTAAAGGAACCGTGTGTCCAATGTAGGACAGGAAGATCCAAAACAACCACATGTGGGACAAACAGCAGTTCTAAGTGGGACACGTTTAAATGTTGTCAAGATGTAGATGTTTAAAGAGGCCATTTCATACAAATTTCATTATTTTGTGGTTATTTCTTAAGTATTAACCTGTAATATGAAACATTTTATATCTAAAAAACATCAGGAAACACTGATTAACAGACCTTTCAATCTGTCTGCATGAAGATTTGGCTGGGATCGTCCGGCTTCGGGCTGGAACTTATTAATATTAATTTTTCAAATTTGCTGGACTCAGATTGGCTAACAAACTAGCCTATGAGAGCAAGGTATACCGTTTCCTGCCCCGCTGAACTGAAAGAGAAGTTGTTAATCTGTTTTCACCCACTATGAAGGTAAGAACACCTGTGGAGCTAAAATATTCAACAGAAACCTCAGAAAACCGTTTTTAATGGAAGGGCCTCTTTAAAATATAAACAGTCAGACTGTGCACATCTTAAAGTTTTTAAAACTTCTGATTATATAACCAGTCAGGTTTCAGTAACATGAACCTGACTAGTGCTTTTCCAAGCTGTAACTCATGCTGGTTAGTTCACAGCCATCAGTAAGTTAACTGGTGCAGTCTCATCGTTGTGACAAAACAATTCGGTGGTGATAACATGCACCACAGGTCGATCAACAGTAAGTATTCGTTTTAAAATCCTGTAATCAGCACGATCAGATAACATGAAGTTGTGTAAGATTTACTTCATATTTGTTCTTAAAGAGCAATTTAGCCCCTTCCAGATTATTTCCCCGCCCACACTCTCATTTTAAGAAACATTTGAAATAAGGGTGTTTACTGGAGGGGTGGGTGTGGGGGTGGGGGGGGGGGCTGCGCGTGCTCTGGGCTGGGTTTCTGAAAAATCACAGCTGGAAAGCGAGAGTGGTGTGTTCTCCGTTGCCTCGGAGGGTAAAGATTCATGCAGAATTCTTTTGTTCTTAAACTGTTAAAATGCAAATAAACCAATGGACAGCCTCAATGCAGAAAACTGGTTTAACTGCTTCTTTCTCGCTCGCTGCTGAATTATTTTTTGAGACAGTTTGATTCAGTCGTTTACGTGAACTGCTTGTTTTTGTTGCGGCATTTCAACTCGTTTTACTTTTCCGCCTTTTTTTCTTTTGATCGCAACAAATGTTATAACAGATACAGTTTTCTTTTTACTCTATATGTTTTTGTAATGTAACGACTCTGCTTTGACGGTTACTGCTTCACATGATCATGGTGTCTGTGCTGATGTCTGCGGGTGTGAGAGAGTGTGTTCAGGTCAATGCCTGGAGGTGGACGTGTGAGAGAGAAGGAAAGAGAGCGGGAGATGCGATAGTGGTACTGTATATTGTTCAGTTTCAGCCTACAGGACCCAGTTTTGTTGAACAGAACAGCGGCTTTCGGCAATCACCACAATGCAGCCGTTTATATGAAGACTGGAAATAAAATAGACTAGATGGGCGGGATCAGTTAAACCGTGGAATGACTGATTGCTGTTTTTTCAAAACAAAGGCTTTAAACAAAAGAAGTCAGAGGGGCTGACTCTTCATTGATTTGATAATGAATCCTGCCGCTGATCACCAGTAAATGTAAATATTTGCAGCCAGAGTTTACATGCAGCAACTCAGTAGCATCATATTGAATGCTGTTCACCATGGGCTGACTGGACCACTGGTTGTAGTACTCACAGTATGAACATTTTTGCGTGACACGGAACATTGTGCCAATCGTCATTGTGTCCACATTACTGTGACTGCTGCAGACGTGGACATCTTCTCCGTATAATCACTCGCTATTCAAACTCCAACTCTCTGTGGAGGTGTGGCCGAGATGCTGCTCTTTTTATATTCAGCAGCAGCAGAATCATGTCATGTTTAAAGAAAATAAGGTCTCAGCAAATAGCAATGCCTGATCCAATTCAAGTGAAGTGTCACGTTTTAAACCTGCTCCACTAATGGTTTTTGGTATAAAATGAACTGTTTTATAAAAATGTGCAAAAATACTAAAAGCAAGACCCAGAAATGTAGACAGGACTATTAAACACTCATTTATAGAGTTTATCAGCAAAAAAAAGTTGATTTTGGGGTAAGTTGCACTTTAATGTGTTATTTATATCAAGTAAAAGTTGGATACAAATCCAGCTTGTTGTGCAGCAGATACAGGAAACAGAGTCCCGAAGGACATGTGTGTCCCTGTTAGCAAGACTCTAAGAAACAAAGAAAATAAACCAAGTCAGCCAGATTCTACAGGCCTGACATCAACTTCACATGTCAACGACACGCTAAGAAAACTCTGAGTAACACTAACATGACATCCCACCTTCAGTTCTCAGCAGCTTCTCTTACCTTGTCACCAGCGTTTGGATTCTTGTCAGGATGATATTCTTTAGCCAGTTTACGGTATGACTGGAGAAAGAAGAAAAAAAGAGCTTCATTTTCCACCTGAGAGACAAAATATCCCCACGTGCTGACATGCATTCACTGGACCTTCCTGTGACTCAGGTATAACCAGGTACGGGAAGCTTCTGTGACTCGGGTACAAGTCAGAGCAAAACAAAAATGCTGATAATTTTCATATCAATGTCTGAGTGGAAAACACACAGATGTTGGATAAATACAACCACATGTTTACTGATACATGACTGCATGAAGAACATATCCTCAGTTTTAGTCTATGTGCATTTCATCATCATCTTTGTGGATAAACGTGACGTAAAGCCGGTAACACACGGCAGGCCTTCAGAACCGGATAAAGTTCAACCTGTTCCCGAATCCCGACCACCGTTTCTCAATATCAATTTTTAGAAAACGAACGGGTCAAAAATCTCTGACAATCTTATTGAATAAAAAAACTAGTGTAAATGCTAAGGAACAGAAAAAGACTTTGTAATACACAAGCTAAAACTGAACCAGTCAGTGTAAAATAAAACTAAACCAGTGTAAACTGAACCTAACCCTGAACATCACAGTAAATCGGACATAAGCAGTAATGTTTCGTGTCTGTAACCACTCGAGGCTAAAGCTACTCGGTCCTGCTAAAACAGGTTCTAGAACTAATTAAAGCATCTGAGTCTAACTGACGCTCAGTTTAAAAAAATTAACATCATACAGCCAAAATCTTCGACATATTTCAAACTGCGACAAGAACTAAAGCTAACGGGAGGTCAACTGTTTCCGTCCTTACACATGGTTCAAACAACAGGCCGGATGATTATCTGTCATTAAACACGGTTTAAACTACAGGCCGAATGATTATCCGACATGAAACATGTGGTTAAAGACGGCAGCTGCGACCTAACATTCATAAAAGCCATTTAACTAGCCTGTTTCACACTTAGCTTAGCAACGCGTTTCCTGGTTGTACCGGTTTTCCAGACCCTCTAACGGGATCTAATTATTCCGCCTGTCCGAGTCTTTTCGTGTCATTTACCTTCTTCAGTTCATTTTCAGAGGCGGAAGGCGACACTCCGAGAATGTCGTACAGTCTTGTATCGACTACACTGGCCATGATGTTGCTGTGAATGTCGACAAGGAGGACGGACAAAGAGGCAGCCGGTGGAAGATGTTCTGCCCGAAAACTGTTTCAGTTTCCGGAAAGTTTCCGGCTCTTGTTGCACGCTGCTGCCCCCCAGCGGCCACTGAGTGGAATCATCGAACCTCCGACACGCTTGTTTACTTCTACAAAAAACTGCGCAGCTCAACCCGATAAACAAATCCTGTTTGAATCCTTAAAAATCAACTTTCTTTCTGTGAAAAAAACAAATCTGCATGTTACTTTTAAGAGTGTGGCTCATAATTTTGTTTCAGTGATTTTTACATGCTTTAAAACCATTTTAATGGATCATGAATACATGTTTTTGTTGTGCACTGAGTAATATAATGTTTTATGATTTAATATAATATTATTATAAATTATATAATCTGGATTGATGTAAATTTAATTGATGTTACTTACTTTAAATAAGAACAAAACTGAAATCCATTTTGGCAACATAGCACTGCAAATTAAAAGTGTCAAGGAATCCTGAATCTTGGATCAATTCTAGCAATGACAGGTGGGATATGGAATATTTTAATAAAAAGCAATATTTATAACAAAATAATGCCTCCACTGTGTGTTTAGAGGGTTGTAGAATGTAAATACACTATTATATAAGTATATTCAAAGTAAAATATTATAAAATATTCATTTTGACAGTACAAGGTTGGCATTTTGTTTACATCTACCAGCCAATAGCTGGCAGAGCAGCGGGCACCATTTTGGGTTGTCTAATACTGTAAATACTCCAGCACAGTGAGGCTGGTACTGTGGAGTCTGCAGGTCAAGCAGCTGGAAGCACCGGGGACATGTGGTGATTATATATATTATTTACTTGTCATACAGGGTTTCCCATGTGACGAGCAAGTTCTGTGTGGAAACGTTTTTTATTAGCAGCTAGCTAACACGGAGCTACATGTTGGTGAAGTGGTGGTTAACGAGCCTGGCAGCCAGATGGTTGAAGGCTTTGTGCTGTGTTGTTGTCTTATAAGTTCCATATACCACCTTTAACTGGATGCTGAGGTGGGAACTGCCAGGCAGGAGGTCTGGAGGAGACATATGGATGTAGTGAAGGAGAACATGAGGTTGGTTGGTGTGAGAGAAGAAGATGCAGAGGACAGATGGAGACCGAGGACTTACTGTGGAGACTCCTGAAGGGAGCAGAAGAAGATAGAAGTTTTAGTGTTCATATTTAATACCTGAAAAGAAAAACTGAGGTTTTAAATGTGCTAAATAAATAAAGTTAGACTTGACTCAATCATATTTATTATAAAATATTAGTTATACACATTTTATAACCTTTTAATTATACTTTTTTTAACCTATTAGTAGAAAATAAATGTGTTGGTTCTTGCCGAGGTTTGAACTGAGATAAATACTATAGCTCAGATGAACAACAACTTTCAATGTTTTCTGTTTAATATCTGCACACAGCAGAAACTGAGTCAGAATACAGAAAATAAGACTTTAAATCAGAAGCTTTAGTAGTTTGTTGGTTGGAGCGCTCAGGTGAGAGAAAGAAATCAGCAATGAGCTGAAAAGAAACTCAAGTTGCTGCACATCAATCTATTAAAGAGTCATAAAACTATTTACTAATGATTTTGAGTTGTTCTATCAATAAAACCTGTTTCTATCAGAGAGCTAATACAATAAAAGAAACGGACTTTCAATTTTAAACAAATTTTATATATTATTAAAGATAAACTAATAAAAAATAAAGGACCTTTTTAAAATTACATTCCCACAAAACCCGAATGAATATCTCATTAATCATGTCAGTTGTTACCATGCAGATGGACTCCAATTTACCTGCAGGTGGCGCTGTTCATGTGCAATAACACATTTATCCAGTGTTACAGAAATACTTTGCGAATTAAAAAGAAATATATGAATACAGTTTAAACTGAACAGAGTATTAACAACACACCAGCAGGACTCGCTGAAACAAGTCATGTTTTATTAATACTAGTTTTATGTTGCTGCTTGGATTAATTTTGCCTTTTTCTAATTTATTTATAAGGACAAGCTGCTGCACTAATATTTATAATGCAGCACAAATGATGATAGTTACAGTGTATGTATAAAACCCTGAGACCCCTGACAGTCGGAGGAACACGTCACCACAGTCAAACACACAAGGCCACGTTTGAAGGTCATGTTTTAAAAGGATGCCTCGAGCTCTGGTGGAGACAAAATGCATCATGACAGCATGGTGCAGCGTGAGGAGGACGTGCACACGCAACAGAGGCAAAATGGAAAAAATGCTGCAAGGATTCATTCAGACGTGTGACAGTCAGGAAGTTCTGAGCTTTCTGTATTTATTTTGTTCATAATCGAACATTTTCAGTCTCGAATCAGCTGATAAATCATCCCTGTATGTTAACATTTACCAAAGCAAAGTCAAACACTGTGTCAGCTGCTGTGCATGTCACAGTCATGTCTTACCTTGATGAGACGTCCTCAGTGTGTGGGCGGAGTCATTACTTCATTGTTTACAGAGAAAAGACCAACTCAAGGATGTGAGTAAACTCCTGTTTAATTCAACAAAATGAAAGTATACAATCAGTGGTTAAAATCATAAATGGGTCTATTACAGGCTACACGTGTCACTTAGGGAAACAGGTTGTGCTTGTGTTACACACACGGTTCAAGGGGAACTGAAAAATCCCTTGTTTTTATTTCCAGGGTGGGAGTAAGATGGTCTCCATCTGGATTCAGTCCAGGTCTCAAACCAAACACTTCATATTCCACTCATGACCTCCTGAAACGCTACAAAAGTCTCAGATCACAAACAGGTTTTATTTGTCTGAAATTCTTTACCAAAATAAGAGTCTCTTCGTGTGCTCATCCTGAGGAGAGAGTGAAGCGTGTCCCCTGTTTGTGTGAGGTAACCATGAAAACTAGATAGTTAAATTCATATAACATTGTCTTTATTACTATACGATCATTTTTAAAAACAGCAACTTCCTTGTTGCTCATCAACATGTTGCTCAGAAACTTGCCTCATCTGAGCAAAAGTAAAAAAAAATCTAAGGTGTTAAAAGCCAAGCGTCACCATGAGGCTGATATATACTGGTTTTAATACAGTACACTGACAAAAAATAAACCTAAGATAAATTAGAAAAATGCACTAAAGATCTTAGTATATCATATTTGTGCGTGGCAGGTAAATAATTGTAAAAATCCCATCTGCATTTTGCTCTTTTCTCAGATGAAATGAGAGATTAAGAGTTTAGGACAGATATGATGTCTGCACGTTTCCTTCCAGCTAAATCTCAGCAAGAGAATAATCATTTATTTTTTTGTTGCACTTATTTTTCTTCAGTTCATATCTGATTCATACAAAACTTCATCATGAGATCAGACGTGGACAAACTGATCTGAAGCCTTCTGGTAAAAAAAAAAAGTCATCAGAAATCACAAAATCACATCAAACTGACAAAAGTTTATAATAAATTTACTGAAATTCAACTAATGACAATCAGACTTTTCTTTTAAATTATTGTTCAACAGAATATTAATAATAATAAAATCTCAAACTGCCCTGAACATGATGCGTCCTCAGGTGTTAAACTCAGGTGTTTCTGCAGGTGTCTTCAGTCTTTTCATCAGACATTCAGTCTGTTTGAAGAGAATAAACAACCTCAGATTGATCAGATCAAGAAAAGAACCAAGGAAACCCTTCAAATCAAGCTGAACTCCAGGATCCAGGTCCATCTGACCACCTGGCTGATGAACCAGAATGAGCTCCATGGAAGAAGATCCAGAAGGTTCCACTGACAGAAACATTAAAACCAGACTGAAATTAAACTAAATGAATGTCAACAAGTCTCAAATCTCCTGGAAGAAGATCCTGATGAGGTGAAACTAGAACTACACCAGCTCTGTGTTAACAGAAAGAAACATCAGACCTTCAGTGAAACATGGAGGGACTCGGTTCAGTTCTGGATCTGGTTCAGGGTGTCATGAATCAATGAAATCTGAAGACTATCCAGACCTTCTGGACTGAAACGTTCTGCTCAGTGTCAGACAGGTCAGTCCTAGTTGCAGGTCCAACAGGATACTGATCCAAAACCCACAGATAAAAGACTGGATCAGAACCAGCTGAAGTGGACTTCTATAAGACCTGATCTACATCCTGTTGCTCATCTGTGGAAGGAGCTGAAACATCTGGAGAGGGAACCCTTCAGACCTGAGACATCTGGAGCAGTTTGTTCTGGGTCAGAACACCTGTGGACAGGTGCAGGAGTCTCAGTTCTGTAACGGAACATTAAGGTCCGTTGTTTATGTCCAGTTCAGTTTCATTCTTTAGTTTTATTTCAGTTATTCTGTTGAACCAGAATTATAAACAAGATCTGATTTACGTTAGTTGGTTCTTTTTACTTTTGTCAGTTTTCTCTCTGTGAACTTTGTGGACTTTTATTTCTTTTACAAAAGGAAACTAAGAATTTAGTCCACGTCTGTTTGAGGGAGGTCGTCATGTTTTAACCCAAAACATCCTAAATACAAGTTGAAGACGAGTGTAACGAAAGGAAGCAGGGACGATCGGTTCCTTTAGTCCTGTGGAGAAAAATCAGACTCTTCCGTCTCTTCGTTCAGAAGTCCATGGATATGGAGCGCTGCTGTGGGTCAACTATGGTGGTACTGTTGCGTGAGCTGTTGCCACGGACACTGAGGGTTCCACAGGCTCCTGCCATCCCCCCACCAATACCTCCTGCAATGCCACTGGGCCCCGCCATGCTGACTCCTCCCCCCATGCCCATCCCACCACCCAAGGACACGCCTCCTGTAATGCCTACTGCTCCTCCGATCCCTCCTCCAGCAATCCCAGATGCTCCCCCTCCTCCCATTACCTCTCCTCCCATTGCCCCTCCACCTCTGGCTCCTCCTCCCATTGTAGCGCCACGCCCATAAATCTCACATGGAATCTCCTCAGTGACGCGGTCCTCGATAACCTGCTGGTCGCAGTCGTGAGTCTGTGAGTGCTGCTTGTAGCCGTAGCAGCTCTTCTTGTAGGTGGAGGTTGAATTGAAAGTCTTCATGGGAGGGGGCTTGGAGAAGTCGTTGTGGTAGGACAGCTCCATGGAGCTCAGGGTGGTCCGGCTGTGCTTCATGCTGCCACCGCCTGTAGCCACAGAGCCTTGCGAACCACAGTGATGCTCATGGACACAGCGCGACATGGTGGAGGAGCGCCGCAGTTTGTGGAAGCTGTCCAGCTCCTCGGATAGGTCAGCTAAGTCTGAAGACATCTCCTTGTCACGGAGAGAAAAGAGCTCATAGTGTGGTGGGTCAAAGACCTCCTGAAATCCAGCCTTGTTGAAAACACCAGGTCGCCGAGCCACAACCTGGAAAAGAGGAAACTTTCAGATTTCCACTCTCAAGACGTCCTTTTTAATTCTGCTCTGACTCCAGAACGACTAGCTGATTCCAACCAAAGGTCCAACTGACTCACCTTTTTCCTTGGCTGCTTCATCTGCACCAGAAGAGAGATGAGGAAAAGAACGAGAACTATGCCTGATGAGATGCCAATCACAGTCCCGTGGGTCTTAGTGATCTGATGGAAAAGCCCCTTAGATTGATTCTCTGAAGAGACAAAATAAAGCTTTAAAAACATGCTCATTAAGAATATGAGTGGGAAGTGATGAGCCGAGTGTAAATGATGACCTTTGCAGTGGTTTTCGTCCCACGGATAGACACAGTTTTGAATCCCATTGCACACCAGGGAGTTGTTAATACACATGTTGCTGTGGCAGAAGAATGTGCTGGCTGTACAGGGAGCTGCAGGCCAAAAACAACACCAGAAAATTAATTCAGAAAAACAACCGTCTCACTGCTGAATTACAGATTACTACATTAACAAAGGAGGCTGCGGTGATGAAACAAGAAAACAATAATAATGAAAAGAAAGAAATATTTGGACAGTAAAGATCTCCAGGGGCCTGTAAGAAAAGATAAAATGTTATATTGTCTCTCTACAGATTTAATAGCAACAGAGAGTGTGAAGCCATTCATCATCGTTTCCCACAGACACAACATCAGGGGTGATGAGAAGAGGAGATGGCAGCTTCAGTGAACCGCAGCATGTCCAGGGAGTCTCCGGTGGGAGAGGCGGGGGGGTGTGAGGGGATGAAAGCAGTGTGAGAGGAGGACCAGATGAAACGAGAAGCCGAGGTGGGAGAAATGGCTCCAGCACATCATGAGGTGTTGCTGGTCGGGCAGGTGCTGTGAGAGGGACCTCATTAAAGTCACTGCTGCAGGATGAATCCTGTCATGGCAGAGTCAGAGGTGACCGACAATCAATACTGGCAGCTGGAGGACGGGCTGGCAGGCTGGAGCAGGATGCCCGAGCGCTCGGTGGACAGGCAGTTTGGACAGTCGGCAGCAGAAACGAGTGAAGTGGAAACTGATTAAAACGCAGAGAGTAACTGTTCCCGCCGGCAGGAACATAATCCCTGTTTTAATGTACCTGATTTCAAGCCCACAGTAGATTCAGTGTTTCAGCTGAATTAACAAGCTATCACATATGGAAGCTCTTTAGTTACCTGCTCTCTCCAAAACCTTTTTTATGTGGGTTGTTGGAGGGTTTCACACCAAGCTGCTTCTTTCAGGCTCCTGAGGAGCATCACTGTTGGACCAAACCTGGTCCACCTGGCTGCCATCCTGCTGGACACCTGGCTGTCATCCTGCTGAACACCTGGCTGTCATCCTGCTGAACACCTGGCTGTCATCCTGCTGAACACCTGGCTGTCATCCTGCTGAACACCTGGCTGTCATCCTGCTGAACACCTGGCTGTCATCCTGCTGAACACCTGGCTGTCATCCTGCTGAACACCTGACTGCCATCCTGCTGAACACCTGGCTGCCATCTTGCTGAACACCTGACTGCCATCCTGCTGAACACCTGGCTGTCATCCTGCTGAACACCTGGCTGTCATCCTGCTGAACACCTGGCTGTCATCCTGCTGAACACCTGGCTGTCATCCTGCTGAACACCTGACTGTCATCCTGCTGAACACCTGGCTGTCATCCTGCTGAACACCTGGCTGTCATCCTGCTGAACACCTGGCTGTCATCCTGCTGAACACCTGACTGTCATCCTGCTGAACACCTGGCTGTCATCCTGCTGCACACCTGGCTGCCATCCTGTTGAACACCTGACTGCCATCCTGCTGAACACCTGGCTGCCATCTTGCTGAACACCTGACTGCCAACCTGCTGAACACCTGGCTGTCATCCTGCTGAACACCTGACTGTCATCCTGCTGAACACCTGGCTGTCATCCTGCTGAACACCTGACTGCCATCCTGCTGAACACCTGACTGTCATCCTGCTGAACACCTGACTGCCATCCTGCTGAACACCTGGCTGTCATCCTGCTGAACACCTGGCTGTCATCCTGCTGAACACCTGGCTGTCATCCTGCTGAACACCTGGCTGTCATCCTGCTGAACACCTGGCTGTCATCCTGCTGAACACCTGGCTGCCATCCTGCTGAACACCTGGCTGCCATCCTGCTGAACACCTGGCTGTCATCCTGCTGAACACCTGGCTGTCATCCTGCTGAACACCTGACTGTCATCCTGCTGAACACCTGGCTGTCATCCTGCTGAACACCTGGCTGCCATCCTGTTGAACACCTGACTGCCATCCTGCTGAACACCTGGCTGCCATCTTGCTGAACACCTGACTGCCATCCTGCTGAACACCTGGCTGTCATCCTGCTGAACACCTGGCTGTCATCCTGCTGAACACCTGGCTGTCATCCTGCTGAACACCTGGCTGTCATCCTGCTGAACACCTGACTGTCATCCTGCTGAACACCTGACTGTCATCCTGCTGAACACCTGGCTGTCATCCTGCTGAACACCTGGCTGTCATCCTGCTGAACACCTGGCTGTCATCCTGCTGAACACCTGGCTGCCATCTTGCTGAACACCTGACTGCCATCCTGCTGAACACCTGGCTGTCATCCTGCTGAACACCTGGCTGTCATCCTGCTGAACACCTGGCTGTCATCCTGCTGAACACCTGACTGTCATCCTGCTGAACACCTGGCTGTCATCCTGCTGAACACCTGGCTGCCATCCTGCTGAACACCTGACTGCCATCCTGCTGAACACCTGGCTGTCATCCTGCTGAACACCTGGCTGTCATCCTGCTGAACACCTGGCTGTCATCCTGCTGAACACCTGACTGTCATCCTGTTGAACACCTGACTGTCATCCTGCTGAACACCTGGCTGTCATCCTGCTGAACACCTGGCTGTCATCCTGCTGAACACCTGACTGTCATCCTGCTGAACACCTGGCTGTCATCCTGCTGAACACCTGACTGTCATCCTGCTGAACACCTGGCTGTCATCCTGCTGAACACCTGGCTGTCATCCTGCTGAACACCTGGCTGTCATCCTGCTGAACACCTGGCTGTCATCCTGCTGAACACCTGGCTGCCATCCTGTTGAACACCTGACTGCCATCCTGCTGAACACCTGGCTGCCATCTTGCTGAACACCTGGCTGCCATCCTGCTGAACACCTGGCTTTCATCCTGCTTAACACCTGGCTGTCATCCTGCTGAACACCTGACTGTCATCCTGCTGAACACCTGGCTGTCATCCTGCTGAACACCTGGCTGGCATCCTGTTGAACACCTGACTGCCATCCTGCTGAACACCTGGCTGCCATCCTGCTGAACACCTGGCTGTCATCCTGCTTAACACCTGGCTGTCATCCTGCTGAACACCTGACTGTCATCCTGCTGAACACCTGACTGTCATCCTGTTGAACACCTGACTGTCATCCTGCTGAACACCTGGCTTTCATCCTGCTGAACACCTGGCTGCCATCCTGCTGAACACCTGGCTGTCATCCTGCTGAACACCTGGCTGTCATCCTGCTGAACACCTGGCTGTCATCCTGCTGAACACCTGGCTGTCATCCTGCTGAACACCTGGCTGTCATCCTGCTGAACACCTGGCTGCCATCCTGCTGAACACCTGGCTGTCATCCTGCTGAACACCTTCAAGGTGCTCTCAGACTCAGATTTGTCAAAACTTAGAAATGTACTAACATTTCAATGTTATTGATTATTTAACTTTATTATAGTCAAAATTCAGAGTCACTATAAACGTCATAAAACACTTCAAGAAATAATGGAATCTTGTACAAAAAAGCTGAAAATAAAGATCTGAAGCAAACAAAATGAATCAAGCAGCAACAACATTGAATTAATAATTCAATGAATGAATTAAAGATCTAGTGTTGCAGAAAGGAAGGATTTCCACTTGCTGCCTTTCAGAAATACGTGATAAAAACTGTGAAGTAGAAGGAGTGATCGAAAGGTTAGGTCTACAGATCTCCCTCTGTTCCTCACACATGCACACACACACACACACACACATGCACACACACATGCGCACTCACATGCGCACTCACACATTTTTTTAGCTCCATCAGCTTCAGTTCTGAGCTCCTTCTCCCTGCTCGCTCCCTTTGCCTCAGGGTTAAATGACTTTGACAAAAATGGCACGTGCACGCACATGTAGCTGAGGTTGTGCATGAGAGAGGGCGTGTGTTAGGGGGTGTACGTATGTCTCAGTGAGGCAGCAGCTCAGTCTCTCTCTTTGATCACTTTTAAAGCGATTAAGTGCAACTGTCTGTCTCCCAAAGGGCATCATCAGCGCTTTGACCTCTCACCCGCTTTAACACAAGGACATGTAAATTACAGGAAACAACAAACTGAAGGTCTGGACCATATTTGGGTGCAGGTGGGTGTTTTAATGAGTGAGTCCAAAAGGGAAACAGATTACAGGTCCCTCTGACCTCCGGACAAACTTTGATCCACTGGCTGACAAACACAGAAAGTTTGGGCTCATTCACAGGTCTTCAGACTTGGCAGACATGAACCATGTGATCTGAATTAATGAGAATCCAAATGGTCTGAAGGATTGTCAGAATAATACCCAAAATATGCAGACTGAATTTAAAAGCCATTAAGTTCTGGGTGCAATGGTTGGAGGTTTACTGATGAAAATAACATTAGCATTCACTCAGAGTTTGGGATGTGTGCAGGAGAATGGAGCAATTAATATCTCCGTCTATTCAGCCATTTAATGGAAATATTACCGAGTGTTAACAGAGAACTTGGTTCCTGCATAGCAATGTCTGCTGCTTTGTGTGTCACCTTTAACAGCTTCTGTTTGAAGCTTTTCTTCTTTTAAAAGTGATGAAACCTGGTGTATAATTTCTATTAACAGCACTGAGCTATTGTTTGTCTAAAAGAAGAAATATTTCCCAGTTTCCCGGCTGGAAGTGACCTATAACAAACACAGTGTTGTATTGTGTGACACGCTTATCAAGACAATATTTGATGCTTCCAGTTATTTTAGAAACACTGAGGTAAATAATGAGTTTTCTGGTTCCTGCGCTCTAAAAATGGCTCCCAGTAATTAGCTTTCATGACTGAAGTGACACGTTAGTGTCTGTGGGTGATGCAAACAGAAAAACAGAAAGCGAGACATAATAAATGGACTGTTGTGTGTGTCTCAGTGAGGACGGATGGTCCAGCAGCTGGACAGCTTAACTCATCACTCACACAAAGTTTTACTGAAACCAGATGTTCCATGACTTATATGTGCCCCTAAAGCTGTTATCTCACCTGTATGACATCACTGTAAACAAACCACAGCTGTCATGCCAGTGTCCTGCGCATGTCCTCGTCACATTGTGACCCCAAAGTGTCTTATTTATGTTTCAGTTTGTTTCAAATTTGTTCTCATTTTGTCTGCAGTCTTGTTGCCGAACACTGACTGAAACTGAAAAGATTCCAGATGCTCCAGACCAAGTTGAGACAGAATGCAGGTCCTGCTGCTCACACGAGGACACTAAAACCTCTCAGAAACATTTAGAGACATTATGGAAACTCTCCTGTCACCAACAGCCACCGCCTGATAGATACCAGTCAAAGTTCTGAGTCAGCAGATGATCAGCTGATCTGTTTTTAGGTTCTGTTCATCATGAGCTGCTGAGCATGAGCTCAACATTAAAAACACACAACGTACATTACAGAAGAAGAAGAAGAGACTCTGGTTGAAATGGGAGAATAAAACCAAACCCTTACGGTCAGTGTACGAGGTGAAGAGCATGCGGAAGCGGCTGAGTCGACTCTTTTCATCTGCCCACATTCTCACGACTCCCACGCCGTTATCCAGCATCAGGTCGTTGGCTACTGTGCTGCAGAACTTGGCCTTGAGGTTCTCGATGGCGCTGCTGCCGTCATACACAGCCACAAAGTTCTTCTTGCACTCGTTCGAGTGTTCCATCTGGTAGTCTATGAAGCGCAGGTAGATCTGCAGGTACATGGGACGTGCACGTCAGGGTGAAGTACAGACGAGACACTGATCTATAAAGTACTACATGCAGATACTCAGTAAAACTACAGCTGAGATACAGCTCAACTCTTTAAACTGTGTGAGAGACAATCCTGGACATGAAAGCAGCATGTCTGATGAAACATCAGCACATTTAACTCTTCGACACCTGTTTCCAGAGCTGCAGCTACACAGATGATGCTGCTGAGTGTCTCACTCTGCTTCTTCTAACTGACAAGGAAACACAGAAAACTGCGTCTGTCCTCTCTGCTGTATCACCATGTATGTGTTGGACAGCTGGAACACGTCTGTCAGGGGGAACAGAGGACATATCAGTGTTTTACATGTCACACATGTCCTGATGAATGTGCCTAGGCAGTCGCTTCCACTGAGGGACACTTAATTATGTCATTTGTGTCCATCTGTGCTTCACAGCATCTGAGATGTGCATTCATCTGTTTATTCTGTGGCCAGTGAGCGGAGCAGGAGTTCAGATGACTCATTTAGCCACGAGGGAGAGAGAGAAACAGTGAATCAAGCCAGCTTTGCTATTTTTGTCATTTCAATCAGATTTTTAATATCACCTCATGAATATCAGAAGAGTCAGTGGGCTGTCAGTCCTGGTTAGAAAACACCGTCTTCAGGGACAGATTGTCTCCTACTGTTTCCTCCTGGTCTCTCTAACCGCAGTGTAAAATGTTCTTCTGCTGCAGTAAAGCATGAAGTACGAAGCTGTTCACATCTCTGCAGACTTTACTGTAAACAGCTGATCGTTTCAGAAAGAGGAAACAATCAGTCAGTTTCTGAAACACCTGATATTAGATTAGATTAGATTAGATTAGATTAGATTAGATTAGATTAGATTAGATTAGATTAGATTAGATTAGATTAGATTAGATTAGATTAGATTAGATTAGATTTAGTGTTTCTGTTTTGTCAAACAGAAGATTTTAAATCTGAGCAGTAAAACTCAGATTGAATTGTTTGTAATCTGGTGAAGCTCCCAGTGTTTCCACATCTGCACACCTCTGCAGTGTGTTTGTGTCTTTTTTTAACAGAAAGTTTATTTCCTGTCTGTTGATCAGTTTCCCTTCATGTTTCAGTGGGATGAGCCTCGTCAGGGTTAAGAGCACTTCAGCTCTGCAGTGCACGTCTTCACGTGGAGCTGAAAACTCTTTTTACTGATGACTTCTGAGATTCTCTTTGTTTAATGAAGTGATTCTTTTGGTAATGAGGTGATTTTTGGTGACTTTCATCTGATCTACGTCGAGGTTATTCACTCAGAGAAATGGGAAAATAAAATAAATCCTCTTATCTGGGGTGTAAATATTTCTTCTCCAATAAGAACAAGCAGCAACATTTTACACCAGAAATAAGATGTAAAGTAAATATTTCAGACATTTGGAGGAGTGAGAATCATGTGTGAGAATAAACTAGTTCAAATAGGAACAAGGACAAGAAAAAGTATCTGCAGTTATTTTCTACACTGTATATATAAAAGTCCCTCGTGTATATCAAAGCAGCAAAACAGCAAAGTCTGGCCCCCTGGAGCCCGACTAATATGGTCCTTTGTGCTAACCTTGGACTTGGGAGGCGCCCTGATGGTCCAGATACAGTCCAGAGCATCACCAGGCTTCACTCGCTCTTCTTCTTCCACCTGACTGGAGCGTATAATCCCATCCCAGCCTCCAATTTCAAACTGACAGTCTACAGGGACACAAGAGAAGATAAAAGACGAGGAGCGGGACAGAAAGAAAAACAGGAACAGGTTTGATCAGGGTCACACAGACCTGAGTGAGAGGAGCGTGGAGACAACAGGGGAATAAAAGAGCAGAGGACAGAAGGAAACGCATGTGAGAAGCGCTACAGACGGACGGACAAGCCATGAATTGTGTTAAGAAGTGAGAAGGATTATAACAGAGACCAATAACAAAGAACAGGAACAAAAGCAGAATGACAGCGAGTGAAGGGAAGATGAAAGGAGGTGGTTTCAATCTGGATGTGTGCACGTACATCCTTTCATACACACGTATGAGCTTGTCAAGGTGCGTTTGTGTGTTCAACATTCATGTCGCAGTCAGAGAGAACCTCCAGACAAACGGAGGGAGGATCATACCTGGGATCGGGTTTAGCAGTCCGCCCACGTGCAGATGGAAATCAGGGTCTGAAATGATCACATTTTGGAGGTATTTTAGTCCCAAAGCTCAGAGCAGAAAACACCTGATAAGCTTCAACAGATAAAACAGACAGAGGTTGTTTTTATCTGATGGAGCTGCTGATTTCTGAACATTTTGGGTTTAGATTTAAAATGCTCTTAAGGTGACGCCTGTGATGTCAGTAGATGATCACCTGATCACAGCAGGAAGCACAAAGAAACCTCTGTAAAGA
This sequence comes from Pachypanchax playfairii, assembly GCA_006937955.1. NCBI lineage: Eukaryota > Metazoa > Chordata > Actinopteri > Cyprinodontiformes > Aplocheilidae > Pachypanchax > Pachypanchax playfairii. The sequence goes on along the minus strand of SSNP01000073.1, from coordinate 1,863,260 downwards.
TCTGAGCTGATCACATCCAGACCTATTTACCTGCGATGAAGGTGTACTTGATGCGGAAGCCGAGGCCTTCCAGCTCCTCGTCGCTGGTGAACTTGATCCACATGAACCGGCCCGTGGACGTAACCAGACTGGGATTCTTTCCACCGCAGAAGCGATCGATGAGAGGCGAGAACCCAAACGGCCCATCTCGTATTTCTATATGATCGAAGCGACACTCGAACGATGGCTCGATGTAGTAATTCTTATCAAACGCCAGCTGGATCCGTTGTCTGGGAAGAGCTTCAGGAAACAAGGAGACAAAAGTCAGTCAGAAGAATCTGCAGCTTGTTTCTGCAGGATCATCTGGTGCGATCAGAATCAGAAGTTTCTGGAAGTTTTTCATGATGTTACTTTTTAACATACGAGGAATATTGAAGGTTCTTGTCTGTTCATGTGGATTTTTACCCACCTGATCTATTCAAAGTGCTGCATTTCCACAAAATACTGTCATAGTTCTGGTTCTGAGTTGGTTTGGTTTGACTTTTTTGATCAGGTTTTCCTGTGATTTTATTTTGGAGAGTTTTTGTGTTTCCTGTTTATATGTTCTTTATTTATTTACAGTCCAGGTTTCTGGTTGTTTATTTTCTTTGTTCCTCAGGTCACCTGACGCTGCCTTCTGATTGGTCCTTGCATCTCCAGCTGCCATCACTCTGTATAAATACATCTTAGTATTTTATTTGTTAGCTGCTACCGTCAGGTCCTCGTGTCTCTGGGAGGTTTCTGTAATATGTTCTTATTAAAACTATTTGATTCTTCGTGTCCTCGAGTCTTTCCTGCATTTGGGTGTATTTACCAACATGATGCTGAAATCGACACCAGGTGTGGCGACCACCATCTTTCTACAAGCTGCACCACTTTTAATATCATTTAGATTTAAAGCTACTCGTGCACGTTATGAGCTCCTCCCTGATGATGTGAGGACATCACACACACACACACACACACACACGTCTCTGCCTCTGAGTTTAGAACCCTGCATCGCAGCTTGATCTCAAGTTCACTGGTTCATCTGTCAAACCAATCCATGTGCACGTCCTGAACGTGCACGGCAGGGCGACTGATGGCTGCCATGTAAGATGAATCACATCCAACAAGGATGACGATGGTCAGGGGGAGGAGCACTGAATCGGGTCAGGCTGGGGGAAGCTGTGCACGTGCACAAATTAGAATAAAGGATGAGGTCAAGAGTCACGTGCACATTTGTCCAACAAGACAAAAATGATTGGGACAGTTTTCTTTTGTGTCTTTCATTCAAATTGGATCTTTAGGCTTCAAGGAGCAGCTTGTATGGCTGCTAAACACGCGCGCGCACACGCACACACAGACACACACACACGCACACACACAGACACACACACACGCACACACACAGACACACACACAGACACACGCACACACACACGCACACACACACACACACACACAGCTAGAGCTGAATATAATCACTCAATCTATTTAGCAGATGAACTTGGGGACGTGACACAATCAATGAGCCTCACTAACCACAAATTATGATTACAAAGTGATCTGATTAGCTGCTGTAATAACATGTGAGCATCTGTGTGTGTGTGTGAGACAGACTGAAGATATGAACACGACTCAAGCCATTCAAGACTAAATAGAAGCAAATAATAGGTTCTATCTGCGATGCAGCACCACCGTCACACACAGGAGGGCCATCTGTAACAGCATCGAGTCGCTGCTTCTTCACCAGCAGCAGCTCTGGACTCGAGTCGTCCACAGGTGGAGCACTCGAGCCATGTGTGAAATCGATTCCTCCGTAACAACAGAGGCAGCGAGCACACGTCTCATCTGCATGAAAATCTGCGCTTCAGCTTCTCAACAAACAGTTCATCAATTTAGAAAACACATCAGCCAGACCTCGTCTCCTAGAGCTGCTAATGACACCTTCCATCCTGTTTCCTGAGCGTCAGGCACGGCGTGACTGACGGATGGGATGTTTCAGGGAAGCAGCTGATCAGGATGCTTACAGTTTACTAACGGGCCACTAAAGCCCAGTTCTGCAGCAGATGCTGGTCTATTTTTATGTTTCTTAAATATTTGGAGGAACGGAGCTGATTGTGGTTGGGCAGGTAGTCACGAGGTTCCCACAATGCCCCACTCCATTTTCAAAAGGCTCTATCTGTGCAAGGAAACAAACTCAGGGGGCTCATTTGGAAAATGTCAAGCTGATTGCCGCCAGCAGCGGAGCAGATAATCAGATGGAGGTGAAGATAAACAGGAAGGAGTCAGTCAGACTGAACTGGTTCAGATGAAAGGAGGGTCTTCAGTTCTCTGAAGCTACCGGGCAGAACCCAGTCTGGATTTACCTTCCAGGATGTAAACACACTCCTTGTTGGGAGGGTAAGGGTCGGGGTAGTTCGGCGACGTGAACACCCCGCCATTGATGTTGCGCACCCACTTGCCGCAGTCGTTCTGGTTGGAGCTCTGGCCTCCAGGATCGTTTGGGGAATCTGAGAGCAGAGAGGACAGATGGGATCAACGAGGGAACGATGGAGGACAAAACAGACCAGAAAAGAGAAACAAGGCTTGTAGTAGAACATGAGATTAAACTGATGTTACCAGGGAGGAGACTCACCTTTAGTTCTCTGTGCCAGAGCCAAACCTTCCTCTATTAGAAAGAAGAGAATCCACACTGTGAAATAAAGATGTCACACGTTAGTCTGAGGTCACAACATCAGCCAGAAGATAACGACCACCTGAAGCTCTGATGAATACAAACTAACATGGAGATCAATACAGATGTTGAACAGCAGCACTGCATGAGGAACATCTCCAGCATCCAGATGTTAAACCGTCAGACAGCTGATCCATCCCAATAACATGATCTTCATCCTTTAAAGGCTCTGCCTGTCGTTTTGGCCTAAAGTCACATGACTTCCTGTTGGACTGTGGCTGAAAGACGTAATTATAATTTTCCTGTTTAACAATCTTCCACCTGTTTGTCTCCTCAGAAGGTTGACGGCAGGTAAATACAAGCTGGAGAGACATTATGTCTCTGAATAATGTCTCATGTAGATTTAATGTTGGCAGCTGCAACGACACTAACGACCTGAATGTAAAAATCATTTTCTAATCAGCAAATATTAAAACGGACTTGAAGTTCTGAACCAGAACCTGAAGAACTAGAACTCTAAACAGATCTAAGCAGCAGGACACTGGAGACAAAACAACTAGTCCTCTAACACTAATCTGCAGCCTCTTGGCACCTGAAACCCAGAGACTCAACCACGGGTCTGTGGAATGGACATGAGTCAGTGGAAAGGACACAGATCCATGGAAAAGACACGGGTCCATGGAAAGGACACAGATCCATGGAAAGGACACGGGTCCATGGAAAGGACATGGGTCAGTGGAAAGGACACGGGTCCATGGAAACGACACGAGTCAGTGGAAAAGACACGGGTCCATGGAAAGGACACGGGTCCGTGGAAAGGACATGGGTCCGTGGAAAGGACACAGATCCATGGAAAAGACACGGGTCCGTGGAAAGGACACAGGTCCATGGAAAGGACATGGGTCCATAGAAAGGACACGGCTTGAGACTAAACATCTGGTGCATTCAGAGTGAGATCTGTGAGGGTGAGAGTGTCACACCTCTCACACTGACTCACTCTGATAAGCTGCAGCAGGTCTGATCCCCACTGAGCACAAGGCGGGCGCCTTGCCCGTTGGTACTGAGACAGGAGGGATGGGTGGAGAGAGAGAGAGAAATGCCACAAAGAGCAGAGGGAAGGGGTCTTCTAGGAACCCAGGACTGGTTGGAGTAAATGACAACTAGAGCTGCACGTGCACGTGGGGTGCACGTGTGATTGAACTCACACACTCTGGGCTCTGGATCTCCATTAACTCTCCATTATCTTGTAATAGAGTCAGAGATGGACGTGTGGACAGGCTGGATGAGAACAGACCAAATGTAAAGAGGAGAAACTCGAACCAAAACAAACCACATTTTTTATTCTATCAATCAGAACCAGAACCAGAACCAGAACCAGAACCAGAACCCCGTCATGGGACGTGATGCCAGTCTGCAGCTGATCTGAGAGCTGATGCAGAAACAAACATCTCAGGCTTATAAATATTCATGTCATCTTATTAACCTGCATCATGTTTGAAGACAGTTGAAACATATTTAGTAAATAAATTACAAGTTAAATAAATTTACAACGTCTGAAGCTTCAAGAAGAAACTTGTTAACGTGTGCAGGATATCTGTAACCATCGAGCACGCCGCCGCCTCAGACTGACCTCAGTTCACTGTACAGAACAAGATGAATGACTGCTGGTTCGGACCTGCTGGTCCGGGTCACGTCGGCCTGCTTCACTTTGGCTTATGGAACAATTTAAGGTGGAGAAAAAGACGACTGGGTCCATCTGTCCCCGAGCTGAAATCTGTCTCCACAACATAAACACAGGTTTACACGCAGGCACCAAGTCCAGCTGCTGATCCAGCTGCTGATCCACATCCAAACAGAACCGATGCATAAAGCTTCTCATGGTGGAGGCTCGGCTGTGAGAACAACCTGAGCTCCAGAGCTCAGACGCTAACTGAGAAGAACCTGCTACGTGGTTGCATCACACTCATGCTGCCAGTTTCAGATGTTCCAGATGTTTCCATCTGGATCTGGTTTCTGCAACTTCACTCCTGTTCTGGAGAACAGAATGAAATAAATGAAGCTTTGTGAATTCAAAAGTGTAAAGTGTACTGTAAGTAGAAAACGGATCTGCACCATCAGAATACTGAAGTCAAACCATCATCATCATCATCATCATCATCATCGTCATCATCAGCAGCAGCAGCAGCAGATTCATGCCAGATTCTGGTCCCATGATCTGCAGCCTCAGCACAGAGGGAGACTCCTCAGACCTCCAGTCCTCAGGAAGTCCACTGATTGTTTTTTCATGAGCTGCAGCAGCTTCCCAGTTCGGTTCTTCAGTGAAAGGTGCAGAACCTGACATGGTTCTCTGCTGCTGAGGCTGAATCAATGGACGGATGGACATGATGGACACGAGACCGTCTCTGGTTCAGTCTGACTCTGCATGACAAACCCAAGAGACCAGGAGTCTCCAGCAGACCCCCGTCCGTCTCCAACACGTCCGTCCGTTCTGCTGTTTGATCACAGACCTGTTTGCACGTGAGTGTAACTGCGCGTCGTACACGCGCTCCTGGAAGTGCGTCTAGATCCGGTTCTTTGGGATCTAATTAGACCAGACTCTAGTCGAAAAACCAATTAGAGCCTATTTCATCATATTCGGACAGCCGAACTGAAAATGTGGAAACATTTCCTGTCAGCGCGTCAGCCACCGCGAGAAGCGACGCGTGTCGCCAGGTGTCGCGGCGCGTGCGGGAGAGTGGACGTGCAGCTCCACCGGTACCTGGACGTGGGACAGATGCGAGTTTTCCGAACCGAACGCGTTTCTTCTGGAGCATTTAGAGAGACGAGCGGGTTTACCTGAGCAGGTTCTTCCCGCCAGCGGTGTGCCAGATGTTTGTAGCATCCTAACGATCCGTCCGGGTTTTCATCACCTGCTCGTGGGTTTCAGACCTGCTGATCCAGATTCACGTTTTCTGGTTTAATCTGTTTCACAACAAACAGACAAACTCAAATAAAATACTAAAAACCTGAAACTTTGAGGATCCGGTCCATTTCTACCGGGTCGGTTCCGCTCAAAAACACCACGTATCAATAAAAAACCTTTTAAAAATTCCACGTGACACGAACCTGCTGACGGATTTTTAAAGGTTGCTCGTTTTCTTCTACCCATCCGAACCGACCGTCACGCGCGAGCGGACCCAAACCGGAGTTCGGATTCCGGTGGTTCTGATGCTCCACAGAGGGTCGGTTTTCTTCAGACAGACAAAAATGTGGTGCGTGTCACAGAGAAAATGAGCGCGTGGGTGACATGTAATCTGTGTGTGAGCGCGCGCGTATGATAGAGACTCGAGCTGTTTACTGTCACTTGTCTGTAACACATTCACACACCATTTGGAATTAAACCTGGCCAGCTTCGTGTGTGCACGCGCACCTCAGATGCACGAGCCGTTCACTCACCTCTGTGCATTTTCCTCTCACGGTGTGATTCCATTTCTAAAAACGGCCTCCTGTTCCGCTCATTGGAAACGGATCCGCGAGGCTTCTCACACAAATCCAACTTTTCACAGCAGTAAATCCATTCCGCAGAGCCACGCTACACGCACGCGCTACACGCAGCGGGAGACTGGTTCAGTTCAGCCCTGAGATGATAACCACTACCGAGAGCCTCTGAGCCAGGCATCTCCACACTCAGAGCGTCTGCAAAACCAAGCTGAAGAGAGCAGGACTGATGCTCGTGGAAATGTGACTGTCCACAGAGCGCAGGAGGATGGAGAGAGAGAGAGGGAGAGAGAGAGGAGGGGAGCAGAGAGAGGGAGAGAGAGAATGAAAGAGAGGGAGGGAGAGTGAGTGAGTGTGTGAGTGAGTGAGAGAGGAAGTGATTGGGAGAGAGGGAGAGTGGAAGAGCACGAGAGAATGAGAGAGTGAGTGAGATAGTGAGAGAGAGTGAGTGGGAGAGCACAAGAGAGTGAGAGAGGAAGAGTGAGTGGGAGAGAGTGAGAGAATGAGAGAGGAGGGAGTGGGAGAGTAAGGGATAGAGAGAGAGGGAGGGAAAGAGGGGAGGGAGGACGAGACAGAGGGGAGGGAGAAAGTGAGAAAGAGGGAGAGGGAGGGAGATAGGGTGAGTGGGAAAAAGTGTGAGAGATTAAGAGAGTGAGTGGGAGAATGAAAGAGAGAGAGAGAGAGAGAGAGAGAGAGAGAGAGAGAGAGAGAGAGAGAGAGAGAGAGAGAGAGAGACAGACCTTTTGCTTTCTGAGCACCTTGGACCTGGATCTGGACCCAGACCTGGTTCTGGTTCAGACTTATTTTGTTTTTGATCAACAAACTAGGGAAGAGTCCCCCCCCCGCCCCCCCCATCCTGCTGCAGCAGTAGAAGGTCGACTCTCTCGTGCATCAGTCTGTGTAGCTGGTTGCTTCTAAACGTGCGGCGCGGGGCCCAAAGGGAGGCTCCTAACGGCCTCAGGGGGCCCTTTGGAAAATTAAAGGCCATTTAATTTCACCGATGCTGAACTCATTACACATTTAGATCATTTGCCTCTGTAGCAGTTTCAACACACACGCGCGCACACGCACACACACGCGCGCGCGCACACACACACACACACACACACACACACACACACACACACACACAGAAGAAGAAGCATCTTCAGGGACAAGCAGTGAATCACAGATTTACAACTCCGTGTGAAACAATTTGATTTTAATTAGAAGCTTTTGGGAAACATGCAAAAGACACGAAGCGAATCAACAACGACGTTCAGCAGAAGGAGTTTCTCCTCCGTCAGCAGGAACCAGCAGCTGTAAACCAGATCCAGTTAATCACACACAGTTAATCTGGAGTTTCAAAGTGCAAATAAAATACTCAAACCCAAAAATCATCACAAGGACATGAACCAACAGGACCAGCAGGACCCAGCTTCATGCAGCTGGACCAGCAGGACCCAGCTTCATGCAGCTGGACCAGCAGGACCCAGCTTCATCCAGCAGGACTAACAGGACCCAGCTTCATCCAGCTGGACTAACAGGACCCAGCTTCATGCAGCTGGACCAGCAGGACTGGGTCTGGATGCAGCTGGACCAGCAGGACTGGGGCTGGATGCAGCTGGACCAGCAGGACTGGGTCTGGATGCAGCTGGACCAGCAGGCTGGGCCTGGATGCAGCTGGATCAGCAGGACTGGGCCTGGATGCTGCTGGACCAGCAGGACCCAGCTTCATGCAGCTGGACCAGCAGGACCCAGCTTCATCCAGCAGGACTAACAGGACCCAGCTTCATGCAGCTGGACCAGCAGGACTGGGTCTGGACTGGGGCTGGATGCAGCTGGACCAGCAGGACTGGGGCTGGATGCAGCTGGACCAGCAGGACTGGGTCTGGATGCAGCTGGACCAGCAGGACTGGGCCTGGATGCTGCTGGACCAGCAGGACCCAGCTTCATGCAGCTGGACCAGCAGGACCCAGCTTCATCCAGCAGGACTAACAGGACCCAGCTTCATGCAGCTGGACCAGCAGGACTGGGTCTGGACTGGGGCTGGATGCAGCTGGACCAGCAGGACTGGGGCTGGATGCAGCTGGACCAGCAGGACTGGGTCTGGATGCAGCTGGACCAGCAGGACTGGGCCTGGATGCTGCTGGACCAGCAGGACCCAGCTTCATGCAGCTGGACCAGCAGGACCCAGCTTCATCCAGCAGGACTAACAGGACCCAGCTTCATGCAGCTGGACCAGCAGGACTGGGTCTGGACTGGGGCTGGATGCAGCTGGACCAGCAGGACTGGGGCTGGATGCAGCTGGACCAGCAGGACTGGGTCTGGATGCAGCTGGACCAGCAGGACTGGGCCTGGATGCTGCTGGACCAGCAGGACCCAGCTTCATGCAGCTGGACCAGCAGGACCCAGCTTCATCCAGCAGGACTAACAGGACCCAGCTTCATGCAGCTGGACCAGCAGGACTGGGTCTGGATGCAGCTGGACCAGCAGGACTGGGGCTGGATGCAGCTGGACCAGCAGGACTGGGTCTGGATGCAGCTGGACCAGCAGGACTGGGCCTGGATGCTGCTGGACCAGCAGGACCCAGCTTCATGCAGCTGGACCAGCAGGACCCAGCTTCATCCAGCAGGACTAACAGGACCCAGCTTCATGCAGCTGGACCAGCAGGACTGGGTCTGGACTGGGGCTGGATGCAGCTGGACCAGCAGGACTGGGGCTGGATGCAGCTGGACCAGCAGGACTGGGTCTGGATGCAGCTGGACCAGCAGGACTGGGCCTGGATGCAGCTGGACCAGCAGGACTGGGTCTGGATGCAGCTGGACCAGCAGGACTGGGGCTGGATGCAGCTGGACCAGCAGGACTGGGTCTGGATGCAGCTGGACCAGCAGGACTGGGCCTGGATGCAGCTGGACCAGCAGGACTGGGTCTCAGCAGCATTTCATGTCTTCCTGGGTCTCCCTCCGTGAGCTTTGACGCAATCAGCTCAGGAAAAGATGAATTTGCTCTCTGAAGACCTGAAGGGGGGCCAGTCAGAAACAGTTTTACACTGACACAGTCCAAGTCCACATGAGTTCATGTTCAACCTGTTGAGGATCTGGATCATTTTCATTTCAGTAAAGTGAATAAAAACAAAGACGTTTTGGTTTAACGTCAACAGAAACGTTCCTCGTCCAGTTAAACTAGAAATACATTCATGTAAAGAAACAACATGATCCCTGTGTGAGACCAGGGTCTGGATGTGAGTCCAGGGTCTGGATGTGAGACCAGGGTCTGGATGTGTGAGACCAGGGTCTGGATGTGAGTCCAGGGTCTGGATGTGTAAGACCAGGGTCTGGATGTGTAAGACCAGGGTCTGGATGTGAGACCAGGGTCTGGATGTGTAAGACCAGGGTCTGGATGTGAGACCAGAGTCTGGATGTGAGTCCAGGGTCTGGATGTGAGACCAGGGTCTGGATGTGTAAGACCAGGGTCTGGATGTGAGACCAGGGTCTGGATGTGTAAGACCAGGGTCTGGATGTGTGAGTCCAGGGTCTGGATGTGAGTCCAGGGTCTGGATGTGAGTCCAGGGTCTGGATGTGTAAGACCAGGGTCTGGATGTGTGAGTCCAGGGTCTGGATGTGAGTCCAGGGTCTGGATGTGAGACCAGGGTCTGGGTGTGTGAGTCCAGGGTCTGGATGTGAGACCAGGGTCTGGATGTGTGAGACCAGGGTCTGGATGTGAGTCCAGGGTCTGGATGTGAGTCCAGGGTCTGGATGTGAGACCAGGGTCTGGATGTGAGTCCAGGGTCTGGATGTGAGTCCAGGGTCTGGATGTGAGTCCAGGGTCTGGGTGTGTGAGACCAGGGTCTGGATGTGAGTCCAGGGTCTGGATGTAAGTCCAGGGTCTGGGTGTGTGAGTCCAGGGTCTGGATGTGAGTCCAGGGTCTGGATGTGTGAGACCAGGGTCTGGATGTGAGTCCAGGGTCTGGATGTGTGAGACCAGGGTCTGGATGTGAGACCAGGGTCTGGATGTGTGAGACCAGGGTCTGGATGTGAGTCCAGGGTCTGGATGTAAGTCCAGGGTCTGGGTGTGTGAGTCCAGGGTCTGATTGTGAGTCCAGGGTCTGGATGTGAGACCAGGGTCTGGATGTGTGAGACCAGGGTCTGGATGTGAGTCCAGGGTCTGGATGTGTGAGACCAGGGTCTGGATGTGAGTCCAGGGTCTGGATGTAAGTCCAGGGTCTGGGTGTGTGAGTCCAGGGTCTGGATGTGAGTCCAGGGTCTTGATGTGAGTCCAGGGTCTGGATGTGAGTCCAGGGTCTTGATGTGAGTCCAGGGTCTGGATGTGAGTCCAGGGGCTGGATGTGTGAGACCAGGGTCTGGATGTGAGTCCAGGGTCTGGATGTAAGTCCAGGGTCTGGGTGTGTGAGTCCAGGGTCTTGATGTGAGTCCAGGGTCTTGATGTGAGTCCAGGGTCTTGATGTGAGTCCAGGGTCTTGATGTGAGTCCAGGGTCTGGATGTGAGTCCAGGGTCTGGAGGTGTGAGACCAGGGTCTGGATGTGAGTCCAGGGTCTGGATGTGAGTCCAGGGTCTTGATGTGAGTCCAGGGTCTGGATGTGAGTCCAGGGTCTGGGTGTGTGAGTCCAGGGTCTGGAGGTGTGAGACCAGGGTCTGGATGTGAGACCAGGGTCTGGATGTGTGAGACCAGGGTCTGGATGTGAGTCCAGGGTCTGGATGTGTGAGACCAGGGTCTGGATGTGTGAGACCAGGGTCTGGATGTGTGAGACCAGGGTCTGGATGTGTGAGACCAGGGTCTGGATGTGAGTCCAGGGTCTGGATGTGTGAGACCAGGGTCTGGATGTGAGTCCAGGGTCTGGATGTGAGTCCAGGGTCTGGGTGTGTGAGACCAGGGTCTGTATGTGAGACCAGGGTCTGGATGTGTGAGACCAGGGTCTGGATGTGAGACCAGGGTCTGGATGTGTAAGACCAGGGTCTGGATGTGTGAGACCAGGGTCTGGATGTGAGTCCAGGGTCTGGATGTGAGTCCAGGGTCTGGATGTGAGTCCAGGGTCTGGATGTGAGTCCAGGGTCTGGATGTGTGAGACCAGGGTCTGGATGTGAGACCAGGGTCTGGATGTGTGAGACCAGGGTCTGGATGTGAGTCCAGGGTCTGGATGTGTAAGACCAGGGTCTGGATGTGTGAGTCCAGGGTCTGGATGTGAGTCCAGGGTCTGGATGTGAGTCCAGGGTCTGGATGTGTGAGACCAGGGTCTGGATGTGAGACCAGGGTCTGGATGTGTGAGACCAGGGTCTGGATGTGAGTCCAGGGTCTGGATGTGTGAGACCAGGGTCTGGATGTGAGTCCAGGGTCTGGATGTGAGTCCAGGGTCTGGATGTGTGAGAACGGGGTCTGGATGTGAGTCCAGGGTCTTGATGTGAGTCCAGGGTCTTGATGTGAGTCCAGGGTCTTGATGTGAGACCAGGGTCTGGATGTGAGTCCAGGGTCTGGATGTGTGAGACCAGGGTCTGGATGTGAGTCCAGGGTCTGGATGTGAGTCCAGGGTCTGGGTGTGTGAGTCCAGGGTCTGGATGTGAGTCCAGGGTCTGGATGTGAGTCCAGGGTCTGGATGTGAGTCCAGGGTCTGGGTGTGTGAGTCCAGGGTCTGGATGTGAGTCCAGGGTCTGGATGTGAGTCCAGGGTCTGGATGTGTGAGACCAGGGTCTGGATGTGAGACCAGGGTCTGGATGTGTGAGACCAGGGTCTGGATGTGAGTCCAGGGTCTGGATGTGAGTCCAGGGTCTGGGTGTGTGAGTCCAGGGTCTGGATGTGAGTCCAGGGTCTTGATGTGAGTCCAGGGTCTTGATGTGAGTCCAGGGTCTTGATGTGAGTCCAGGGTCTTGATGTGAGTCCAGGGTCTGGATGTGAGTCCAGGGTCTGGATGTGAGTCCAGGGTCTGGATGTGTGAGACCAGGGTCTGGATGTGAGTCCAGGGTCTGGATGTAAGTCCAGGGTCTGGGTGTGTGAGTCCAGGGTCTGGATGTGTGAGACCAGGGTCTGGATGTGAGTCCAGGGTCTGGATGTGTGAGTCCAGGGTCTGGATGTGTAAGACCAGGGTCTGGATGTGTGAGACCAGGGTCTGGATGTGAGTCCAGGGTCTGGATGTGAGTCCAGGGTCTGGATGTGAGTCCAGGGTCTGGGTGTGTGAGTCCAGGGTCTGGATGTGAGTCCAGGGTCTTGATGTGAGTCCAGGGTCTGGATGTGAGACCAGGGTCTGGGTGTGTGAGACCAGGGTCTGGATGTGTGAGACCAGGGTCTGGATGTGTGAGACCAGGGTCTGGATGTGTGAGACCAGGGTCTGGATGTGAGACCAGGGTGTGGATGTGTGAGACCAGGGTCTGGATGTGAGTCCAGGGTCTGGATGTGTGAGACCAGGGTCTGGATGTGAGTCCAGGGTCTGGATGTAAGTCCAGGGTCTGGGTGTGTGAGTCCAGGGTCTGGATGTGAGTCCAGGGTCTGTATGTGAGTCCAGGGTCTGGATGTGAGTCCAGGGTCTGGGTGTGTGAGTCCAGGGTCTGGATGTGAGTCCAGGGTCTTGATGTGAGTCCAGGGTCTGGATGTGAGTCCAGGGTCTGGGTGTGTGAGTCCAGGGTCTGGATGTGAGTCCAGGGTCTGGATGTGAGTCCAGGGTCTGGATGTGTGAGTCCAGGGTCTGGATGTGAGTCCAGGGTCTTGATGTGAGTCCAGGGTCTGATGTGAGTCCAGGGTCTTGATGTGAGTCCAGGGTCTGGATGTGAGTCCAGGGTCTTGATGTGAGTCCAGGGTCTGGATGTGAGTCCAGGGTCTGGGGGTGTGAGTCCAGGGTCTGGATGTGAGTCCAGGGTCTGGATGTGAGTCCAGGGTCTGGGTGTGTGAGTCCAGGGTCTGGATGTGAGTCCAGGGTCTTGATGTGAGTCCAGGGTCTTGATGTGAGTCCAGGGTCTGGATGTGAGACCAGGGTCTGGATGTGTAAGACCAGGGTCTGGATGTGAGACCAGGGTCTGGATGTGTAAGACCAGGGTCTGGATATGTGAGACCAGGGTCTGGATGTGTGAGACCAGGGTCTGGATGTGAGTCCAGGGTCTGGGTGTGTGAGACCAGGGTGTGGATGTGTGAGACCAGGGTCTGGATGTGAGGCCAGGGTCTGGATGTGAGACCAGGGTCTGGATGTGTGAGAACGGGGTCTGGATGTGAGTCCAGGGTCTGGATGTGAGTCCAGGGTCTGGATGTGAGAGTCCAGGGTCTGGATGTGAGTCCAGGGTCTGGATGTGAGACCAGGGTCTGGATGTGTAAGACCAGGGTCTGGATGTGTGAGTCCAGGGTCTGGATGTGAGAACGGGGTCTGGATGTGAGTCCAGGGTCTGGATGTGTGAGACCAGGGTCTGGATGTGAGACCAGGGTCTGGATGTGAGTCCAGGGTCTGGGTGTGTGAGACCAGGGTCTGGATGTGTGAGACCAGGGTCTGGATGTGAGACCAGGGTCTGGATGTGTGAGACCAGGGTCTGGATGTGAGTCCAGGGTCTGGATGTGTGAGACCAGGGTCTGGATGTGTAAGACCAGGGTCTGGATGTGTGAGTCCAGGGTCTGTATGTGTGAGACCAGGGTCTGGATGTGAGTCCAGGGTCTGGATGTGAGTCCAGGGTCTGGATGTGAGACCAGGGTCTGGATGTGAGTCCAGGGTCTGGATGTGAGTCCAGGGTCTGGATGTGTGAGACCAGGGTCTGGATGTGAGTCCAGGGTCTGGATGTGTGAGACCAGGGTCTGGATGTGAGTCCAGGGTCTTGATGTGAGTCCAGGGTCTTGATGTGAGTCCAGGGTCTGGATGTGAGACCAGGGTCTGGATGTGAGTCCAGGGTCTGGATGTGTGAGACCAGGGTCTGGATGTGAGTCCAGGGTCTGGATGTGAGTCCAGGGTCTTGTGTGAGGCCAGGGTCTGGATGTGAGTCCAGGGTCTGGGTGTGAGTCCAGGGTCTGGATGTGTGAGACCAGGGTCTGGATGTGAGACCAGGGTCTGGATGTGAGTCCAGGGTCTTGATGTGAGACCAGGGTCTGGATGTGAGTCCAGGGTCTGGATGTGAGTCCAGGGTCTGGATGTGTGAGACCAGGGTCTGGATGTGAGTCCAGGGTCTGGATGTGTGAGTCCAGGGTCTGGATGTGAGTCCAGGGTCTGTATGTGAGTCCAGGGTCTTGATGTGAGTCCAGGGTCTTGATGTGAGTCCAGGGTCTGGATGTGAGTACAGGGTCTGGATGTGAGTCCAGGGTCTGGATGTGAGACCAGGGTCTGGATGTGAGTCCAGGGTCTGGATGTGAGTCCAGGGTCTGTATGTGTGAGACCAGGGTCTGGATGTGAGTCCAGGGTCTGGATGTGTGAGACCAGGGTCTGGATGTGTAAGACCAGGGTCTGGATGTGAGACCAGGGTCTGGATGTGTAAGACCAGGGTCTGGATGTGTGAGACCAGGGTCTGGATGTGAGTCCAGGGTCTGGATGTGTGAGACCAGGGTCTGGATGTGAGTCCAGGGTCTGGATGTGAGTCCAGGGTCTGGATGTGAGTCCAGGGTCTGGATGTGTAAGACCAGGGTGTGGATGTGTGAGACCAGGGTCTGGATGTGTGAGACCAGGGTCTGGATGTGTGAGACCAGGGTCTGGATGTGTGAGACCAGGGTCTGGATGTGAGTCCAGGGTCTGGATGTGTGAGACCAGGGTCTGGATGTGAGTCCAGGGTCTGGATGTGTGAGACGAGGGTCTGGGTGTGAGACCAGAGTCTGGGTGTGAGTCCAGGGTCTGGATGTGAGTCCAGGGTCTGGATGTGAGTCCAGGGTCTGGATGTGAGTCCAGGGTCTGGGTGTGTGAGTCCAGGGTCTGGATGTGAGTCCAGGGTCTGGATGTGAGTCCAGGGTCTGGATGTGTGAGACCAGGGTCTGGATGTGAGACCAGGGTCTGGATGTGTGAGACCAGGGTCTGGATGTGAGTCCAGGGTCTGGATGTGAGTCCAGGGTCTGGGTGTGTGAGTCCAGGGTCTGGATGTGAGTCCAGGGTCTTGATGTGAGTCCAGGGTCTGGATGTGAGACCAGGGTCTGGATGTGTGAGACCAGGGTCTGGATGTGTGAGACCAGGGTCTGGATGTGTGAGACCAGGGTCTGGATGTGAGTCCAGGGTCTGGATGTGTGAGACCAGGGTCTGGATGTGAGTCCAGGGTCTGGATGTGAGTCCAGGGTCTGGATGTGAGTCCAGGGTCTGGGTGTGTGAGTCCAGGGTCTGGATGTGTAAGACCAGGGTCTGGATGTGTGAGACCAGGGTCTGGATGTGAGTCCAGGGTCTGGATGTGTGAGACCAGGGTCTGGATGTGAGTCCAGGGTCTGGATGTAAGACCAGGGTCTGGGTGTGAGTCCAGGGTCTGGGTGTGAGTCCAGGGTGTGGATGTGTGAGACCAGGGTCTGGATGTGAGTCCAGGGTCTGGATGTGAGTCCAGGGTCTGGGTGTGTGAGTCCAGGGTCTGGATGTGAGTCCAGGGTCTGGATGTGAGTCCAGGGTCTGTATGTGAGTCCAGGGTCTTGATGTGAGTCCAGGGTCTTGATGTGAGTCCAGGGTCTGGATGTGTGAGTCCAGGGTCTTGATGTGTAAGACCAGGGTCTGGATGTGTAAGACCAGGGTCTGGATGTGAGACCAGGGTCTGGATGTGTAAGACCAGGGTCTGGGTGTGAGACAAGGGTCTGGATGTGTGAGACCAGGGTCTGGATGTGTGAGACCAGGGTCTGGATGTGTGAGACCAGGGTCTGGATGTGAGTCCAGGGTCTGGATGTGAGTCCAGGGTCTGGATGTGTGAGACCAGGGTCTGGATGTGTGAGTCCAGGGTCTGGATGTGAGTCCAGGGTCTGGATGTGAGACCAGGGTCTGGATGTGTGAGACCAGGGTCTGGATGTGAGTCCAGGGTCTGGATGTGAGTCCAGGGTCTGGATGTGAGACCAGGGTCTGGATGTGAGTCCAGGGTCTGGATGTGAGTCCAGGGTCTGGATGTGTGAGACCAGGGTCTGGATGTGAGTCCAGGGTCTGGATGTGTGAGTCCAGGGTCTTGATGTGTAAGACCAGGGTCTGGATGTGTAAGACCAGGGTCTGGATGTGAGACCAGGGTCTGGATGTGTAAGACCAGGGTCTGGATGTGTGAGACCAGGGTCTGGATGTGTGAGACCAGGGTCTGGATGTGTGAGACCAGGGTCTGGATGTGTGAGACCAGGGTCTGGATGTGAGTCCAGGGTCTGGATGTGTGAGACCAGGGTCTGGATGTGAGTCCAGGGTCTGGATGTGAGTCCAGGGTCTGGATGTGAGTCCAGGGTCTTGATGTGAGTCCAGGGTCTGGATGTGAGTCCAGGGTCTGGGTGTGTGAGTCCAGGGTCTGGATGTGAGTCCAGGGTCTTGATGTGAGTCCAGGGTCTGGATGTGAGTCCAGGGTCTGGATGTGAGACCAGGGTCTGGATGTGTAAGACCAGGGTCTGGATGTGAGACCAGGGTCTGGGTGTGAGTCCAGGGTCTGGGTGTGTGAGTCCAGGGTCTGGATGTGAGTCCAGGGTCTTGATGTGAGTCCAGGGTCTGGATGTGAGTCCAGGGTCTGGATGTGAGTCCAGGGTCTGGATGTGTGAGACCAGGGTCTGGATGTGAGTCCAGGGTCTGGATGTGAGTCCAGGGTCTGGATGTGAGTCCAGGGTCTGGGTGTGTGAGTCCAGGGTCTGGATGTGTGAGACCAGGGTCTGGATGTGAGTCCAGGGTCTGGATGTAAGTCCAGGGTCTGGGTGTGTGAGTCCAGGGTCTGGATGTGAGTCCAGGGTCTGGATGTGAGTCCAGGGTCTGGATGTGTGAGACCAGGGTCTGGATGTGAGTCCAGGGTCTGGATGTGAGTCCAGGGTCTGGATGTGAGTCCAGGGTCTGGGTGTGTGAGTCCAGGGTCTGGATGTGTGAGACCAGGGTCTGGATGTGAGACCAGGGTCTGGATGTGTGAGACCAGGGTCTGGATGTGAGTCCAGGGTCTGGATGTGTGAGACCAGGGTCTGGGTGTGAGACCAGGGTCTGGGTGTGAGTCCAGGGTCTGGATGTGTGAGTCCAGGGTCTGGATGTGAGTCCAGGGTCTGGATGTGTGAGACCAGGGTCTGGATGTGAGACCAGGGTCTGGATGTGTGAGACCAGGGTCTGGATGTGAGTCCAGAGTCTGGATGTGAGTCCAGGGTCTGGATGTGTAAGACCAGGGTCTGGATGTGAGACCAGGGTCTGGATGTGTAAGACCAGGGTCTGGATGTGTGAGTCCAGGGTCTGGATGTGAGTCCAGGGTCTGGATGTGAGACCAGGGTCTGGATGTGTGAGACCAGGGTCTGGATGTGAGTCCAGGGTCTGGATGTGAGTCCAGGGTCTGGATGTGAGACCAGGGTCTGGATGTGAGTCCAGGGTCTGGATGTGAGTCCAGGGTCTGGATGTGTGAGACCAGGGTCTGGATGTGAGTCCAGGGTCTGGATGTGTGAGACCAGGGTCTGGGTGTGTGAGACCAGGGTCTGGATGTGAGTCCAGGGTCTGGATGTGAGACCAGGGTCTGGATGTGTGAGACCAGGGTCTGGATGTGTGAGACCAGGGTCTGGATGTGTGAGACCAGGGTCTGGATGTGAGTCCAGGGTCTGGATGTGAGACCAGGGTCTGGATGTGTGAGACCAGGGTCTGGATGTGAGACCAGGGTCTGGATGTGTAAGACCAGGGTCTGGATGTGTGAGACCAGGGTCTGGATGTGTGAGACCAGGGTCTGGATGTGAGTCCAGGGTCTGGATGTGTGAGACCAGGGTCGGGATGTGAGTCCAGGGTCTGGATGTGAGTCCAGGGTCTGGATGTGAGACCAGGGTCTGGATGTGTGAGACCAGGGTCTGGATGTGAGTCCAGGGTCTGGATGTGAGTCCAGGGTCTGGATGTGAGACCAGGGTCTGGATGTGAGTCCAGGGTCTGGGTGTGTGAGTCCAGGGTCTGGATGTGAGTCCAGGGTCTTGATGTGAGTCCAGGGTCTTGATGTGAGTCCAGGGTCTTGATGTGAGTCCAGGGTCTGGATGTGAGTCCAGGGTCTGGATGTGTGAGACCAGGGTCTGGATGTGAGTCCAGGGTCTGGATGTGAGTCCAGGGTCTGGATGTGTGAGTCCAGGGTCTGGATGTGAGACCAGGTTCATGTTTCATACTAGAGTCAAAGGGTTAAATAAAGGTTTAAAGGGTTCTGTGGTGGTACAGGATGGATTCATTAGATGAAGGTGTGTGAGTAGAGGAGGAGACTGATGGGTAGGAATGTTCTCCCATGATGCAGTTCTGCTCTGTCACATGGCATCAAAGTGGAACCGATGTGCTTCCTGTCTCTTCTCCCGGTCGTCTGCTTTCTAGAAGAAACACAAAGACACAAAGATTCATTAAAGAACTGAATATGTTCTGATCCTGATCAAAATTTATTTGGGTTGAAAATGAAACCAGATCACATGCAGCCGGGCCGGACCAGAACTCAAGCACACTCAATGTGGTTCTGCATCACACCGCTACCGGGATCAAAGGAGAAGGTTCTCTAACCAGCAGGAGGAAACAAAGTAGAAACGAGACCGGACCGTCACTGATGGTGCTGGGACTGATGGTAACAGGTACTCTCTTTAGAACTGAGCCTGAGAACTCTTTAGAACTGAGCCCTGACAACTCTTTAGAACCGAGCCTGAGAACTCTTTAGAACTGAGCCCTGACAACTCTTTAGAACCGAGCCTGAGAACTCTTTAGAACCGAGCCCTGAGAACTCTTTAGAACTGAGCCCTGACAACTCTTTAGAACCGAGCCCTGAGAACTCTTTAGAACCGAGCCTGAGAACTCTTTAGAACCGAGCCTGAGAACTCTTTAGAACCGAGCCTGAGAACTCTTTAGAAACGAGCCTGAGAACTCTTTAGAACCGAGCCCTGAGAACTCTTTAGAAACGAGCCTGAGAACTCTTTAGAACCGAGCCCTGAGAACTCTTTAGAACCGAGCCTGAGAACTCTTTAGAACTGAGCCCTGACAACTCTTTAGAACCGAGCCTGAGAACTCTTTAGAACCGAGCCCTGAGAACTCTTTAGAACCGAGCCCTGAGAACTCTTTAGAACCGAGCCTGAGAACTCTTTAGAACCGAGCCCTGACAACTCTTTAGAACCGAGCCTGAGAACTCTTTAGAACCGAGCCTGAGAACTCTTTAGAACCGAGCCTGAGAACTCTTTAGAACCGAGCCTGACAACTCTTTAGAACTGAGCCCTGAGAACTCTTTAGAACTGAGCCCTGACAACTCTTTAGAAACGAGCCTGAGAACTCTTTAGAACCGAGCCCTGAGAACTCTTTAGAACCGAGCCCTGACAACTCTTTAGAAACGAGCCTGAGAACTCTTTAGAAACGAGCCTGAGAACTCTTTAGAACCGAGCCCTGACAACTCTTTAGAACCGAGCCCTGATAACTCTTTAGAACCGAGTCTGAGAACTCTTTAGAACCGAGCCCTGAGAACTCTTTAGAACCGAGCCTGACAACTCTTTAGAACCGAGCCTGAGAACTCTTTAGAACCGAGCCCTGAGAACTCTTTAGAACCGAGCCTGAGAACTCTTTAGAACCGAGCCTGACAACTCTTTAGAACCGAGCCTGAGAACTCAGCATCATGACGTTAAGTTACAGGAACTTCTCCTCAGTCGTGTTAGATTTCTCAGATCTAGTTTTGGTTTCTGTTCCTTTGCAGAACTCTGGTTTGTGCACGTGACTTGTGCACGTGGCTTGTGCACGAGACTTGTGCACGTGGCTTGTGCATGTGACTCGTGCACGAGGCTGTAAAGACAGACTGTGTTCACTGACATCATGCAGCTCATGCAGGTTTTCCATGATGGAGTTTTGTTTCTACTGAAGAACTGCATGAAGTCCAGAGTTCACAGCTGGTTCTTTCTGGTTTTCAGATCGTTGACGGGTTGAAACTTCTTTTTCTAAATAAAATCCAACCTGTCGAAACTTTGGAAACAACTTTCTGAGCAGGTCAGAGTAAATCTGCTGTTCACTCAGACGCTGAACCTTCAGCTTCTATCAGAAGTGTTTCTCCTGATCGTTAGTGATCACTTCATCTAATAACAGGGACGTCGTCATCAAGTTCTTCTTTAATAGAAAAATATGTTCAGTTCTTAAAATGCAAATTAAATTACAATTGATCATAAAAAAAATGTATTTTAATTTTGAAAAATAGGATTTAAATGAGATAATAGACTGAATAAGTATAAATATAAATTATATATAAGATTAAAAATGATCCTCTGATCTCATAAAAAACAACAAAAATATAAAAATATAAAACCATAATACTGATGTGAGATAAAAATCTAATGTTAATAAAACACTGTACAGTATATAAAGTTATATTTACTGGACTAGAACATTGTTCCTGTTATCAGGTCGTCTACAGGTGTACTGATCATTAATAGTTCTGTAGGACATGATTTTACAGGTTTTATATGGTCCCACTTTGTCTCAGTGTTGGACATAATGAATCCAAACAAGTTTGTCTTCTGCTGTAGGGTCTTCCTGTCCTCTCAGACCCCAGTGGGTCCAGTAGAACTCATCCTGGTTCTGGTTCTGCTGTAGGGTCTTCCCGTCCTCTCAGACCCCAGTGGGTCCAGTAGAACTCATCCTGGTTCTGGTTCTGCTGTAGGGTCTTCCCGTCCTCTCAGACCCCAGTGGGTCCAGTAGAACTCATCCTGGTTCTGGTTCTGCTGTAGGGTCTTCCCGTCCTCTCAGACCCCAGTGGGTCCAGTAGAACTCATCCTGGTTCAGTTTGGACCATCTGTTAAAACCATCTGTTAAAAGCAACTAAAACGTCCAGCAGAACAAGTCTGCAGCCTGACAGATGTTCTACCGGTTCCTGGTCTAGATCCAAACTGGTGACAGGCGTCTGAAATGTGACGGAAATCATTCAAATCTCATAAAATTCATTAGAATCATGAACATCTGTTCCATGTGCTGGTGAGAACACTGCAGAACATCCAGACCTGGGAAACATTTAGATCCACAAAATCTGCAGCTTCCTGTTCAAGTTCAACTGAAGAGAAATAAAATAGATCAGGTCTGAACAAACTTTTATTTAGTCTGTAAAAGAATCAGAACTTGTGTAATTCATGCTGGTCACTGAGTCCGGCCCAGACCACCTGAACCCCACAACACTGCCTCATCCACACCACCACCTCCTCCTAACAATCCAGGTGTGGTCAGGTGACATATGTAGCCAACAGCAGCAGCGTCTCTCTTTGATCTGACAGCTGACCCCATCCCAGGTCCCAGAGAGGACTGGGTACGCAGCTCCAGTCCTGGCTGATGAGATCTTTGATCAGTTTTAGGTTTGTTCAGAGCCAGAAGTCGGTTTCAGCTCCCCGAGACTCCGACACATTGTTAACCTGAGATGTTCTACAGAAACCATCTTCATGTAAACTGAGTGATGATAAACTGTTTGGTAGTATTAGTCCACAGACCAGGATCCGGTTTCCTCTGGGATTTCTTCACTGAGCTGAAGCTCGGACAGTTTTTACTGCTACAAATTCACATTTGAAGAAAATCCCCCGTGTAAATACAGAACGGTGAAGCTTTATGGAAGATTTGGCTCATCTTTATTTTGTTGGAGAAAATAAGGTGCATGAATTTGTCCCGAGTCTCTTGTGATAGATTGTGACAGCGGGGGTCTTTCACAGCCCAAAGGAACATGTGAAGCCACCAACAGCTTGAATATGAGCATGTGAAAATACCTTCAAGGATCACTTTAAATGTGGGATCCCTGTGTGTGATGTTGTACTTCAGCCAGTTGGAGCTAATCTTCTCCTGCGTTTACTCAGTTTCGGCTGTAACAGCGTTTTACAAGCTAACGAGCTGTCACCTGGAGTCTGACTAAATCCTGAAGAAATGTTGGTTATTTTATTTTATATGTAAGTGTGAGAAACTGAAACAGAAGAACATTATAAGGTTCAACGACCTCCAGATGTTGTCAGACTGTGTTGATGTTGAGTGGTAACCATGGTAACTGGGGTTTATCTATTACACTTTCTGTTGTAACATTCAGATAGTATTTGTCTCAGTTTTTACTGAACATATATACTTTAATTAATAATAAGTTTGAGACATGTTTGTTAAAATATTCAGTTTCATCTGTTGACCCCGGTCGGTTCACGGGGTGGAACAGATCCAGGTGGGAAACCCAGACCCGATTCATCCCAGAGACACTCTCCAGCTCCTCCGGGGGGATTCTCAGACCCTCTCAGACCAGAGAGGACATATAATCCATCTAGGGAGTTCTGTGTCTGCCTGGGGGGAGGGGGTCTCCTCCCGGTGGGACATGACTGGAAAACCATGGGGAGGTGTTCAGGGTGTATCCAAACCAGATCCCCAAACCACCTCAGCTGATTCCTTTCTATGAGGAGGAGCAGCAGCTTTACTTCAAGCTCCTCCCAGATGATGGAGCTCCTCCCCTTATCTCCAAGGCTGACCCCACCCACCCTAAAGAGGAAACTCTTTTCAGCTGCTTGTATCCAGGATCTGGTTCTTTCAGTCAGGATCCAGATCTCAGGACCAGATGAGGGTCAGAACGTAGACAGACCGTAGACTCCTTCTTCACTACAACAGACTGAAGCTTCATCTTCATCACTGATGATGAAGCTCCAGTCCATCTCCTGCTGCATCCCTCATGAAGAAGAAGAAGACCAGATACTGAAACTCCTCCAGATAAAGACTCCCAACCAATCAGGTTGGTATTAATGTCAAAACATATGAAAGAAATGTGAGACATGTAAATATTATGTGTCACGTCAGATGAGCGTGTGACATTAAAAAGTTGTTGCATGAACAGTGTGTAAAGAAAACACAGACATGCAGGAAGTGATGTAATCACATTATTATTTGGTTGTGATCATTTAAAGTATTAATAATGAAAAGTTTTCAACAAGTTTGTAAGATTTAACAGAATCATGTATCATTTTACTTCCCTGTCTGAGACCTGAAGTAAACAGTTCTTTATTTCAACATGAGAACAGCTGATGTTTTTGAAAGACTAAATCAATTCCACATGACGTAGAGACGCTCTGAGACAACTATCTCTTCCACAGAGACACCGGTCCTTCCACCTTGTTGACTAATTATCTGCATCCAGGAGACAGACAGCAACACGCTAACTCCATTTTTTATCCTGTCACTTCTGGTTTATATAAAAACCTTCATCTGTCTGCAAAGAAACTCCGTCTCACACTGACTGATGGTCTTTTCATTAATGCTAAATATCTGTGGGAGCAGATGGAGAGACGTCCTTCCCTCCAGATGACCAATCCGTTGGTCTGAGTGTCTCTGACTGACTTTCCAGAACATTTCACCAAATCATCAACCTGAAGCTTAGATAATTATTCAGCAGTGCAGCTTTGATTTGAGTCCACTAATAGATTTTATTGACAAAAGGCGGGTTGGTGTCTGAAAGCTGGAGGAAAGCTACAGTGCAGTACGCGGCAGACTGACAGCGCTCGGTTAATTAAAGGTCTGCTAATTAAGTTTGACCTGTGTGAAGATGAGATTGATCACATTCTGCTTCTTGGATTTAAAATCCATCTTCAGCCTCTTTCATTCCTCTCTGACTTTGATTTATATGGATATTTCTAAATGTCATCAGTTAAAGATGCAACACACAGAAGTTCCCAGGGTTTGTTTAAAAGTCCTGCTGCTCGTTAAGCAGGTCGACACGTCTTTGCCCCCCCGCCCTCTATCTGACTTTGTTATTAAAGGAGCAAACACCAGAAGCAGCAGCGCAAACAGACAGAAACGGTAAATGTCAATCAGCTGGTTCACCCTGACCTTACCGGAGGCCGTGTCGTAAATGAGATGGGAGAAGATAAGATACGAGGCAGGACGTTAGCGCCTGGTAAACATCATTCATCCTCAGAGTTGGATTCCCTGATCGGAGTCAGAGGTCACGTCATACGAGCTCGTCTGTCCTGATGAGTGTCTCAAAAACTTCAGGGTCGCAGAAGTAAAGCTGGACGCTCGAGTTTAAACAGTGAGCTGAACTTTTATTATAGAACCGCATGCAGTAACCATAGAGACAGACAGGCTGCAGACAGACAGATAGGCTGCAGACAGACAGCCAGGCTGCAGACAGATAACCAGGCTGCAGATAGACAACCAGGCTGCAGACAGACAGCCAGGCTGCAGACAGACAACCAGGCTGCAGATAAACAGATAGGCTGCAGACAGACAACCAGGCTGCAGACAGACAACCAGGCTGCAGATAGACAACCAGGCTGCAGACAGACAGGCTGCAGACAGACAACCAGGCTGCAGATAGACAGACAAGCTACAGACAGACAACCAGGCTGCAGACAGACAACCAGGCTGCAGATAGACAACCAGGCTGCAGACAGACAACCAGGCTGCAGAAAGCCAGGTTGCAGACAGACAGCCTACAGACAGACAGGCTGCAGATAGACAGGCTGCAGACAGACAGACAGCCTGCAGACAACCAGGCTGCAGACAGACAGACAAGCTGCAGACAGACAACCAGGCTGCAGACAGACAACCAGGCTGCAGAAAGACAACCTGCAGACAGACAGCCAGGCTGCAGACAGACAGGTTGCAGACAGACAGGCTGCAGATAGACAGGCTGCAGATAGACAGGCTGCAGACAGCCAGGCTGCAGACAGACAGGCTGCAGACAGACAGGCTGCAGATAGACAGGCTGCAGATAGACAGGCTGCAGACAGCCAGGCTGCAGACAGACAGGCTGCAGACCGACAGGCTGCAGACAGACAGGCTGCAGACAGACAGGCTGCAGATAGACAGGCTGCAGACAGACAGACAGCCTGCAGACAGACAGGCTGCAGACAGACAGACAGCCTGAAAACAAACAGGCAGTCAAAGAGATTATTAGAAGGCTTTACTTTGACTACATTCTATTTATCACATCCAAATCCAGCACCAGTATTAATCTGACTCCTAACTGGACCTGAGGTTCTATATCACACAGCGGTAGATCCACAAGGAACATTTCACCTGAATGCAGCAGCTTCTTTCTGCAGCACGAGCCTTTGAAAACACAGACTGAAGGTAAAGAGCTTGTTTCCTTTCAGATCCACAGTAGTGCCGAACACGACCACAATCATGAAGACATTTGTCACAGTAAAAGGTTACGAAAATGTTCAATATTTACATAAATATAAATGAACTCCATGAAGTTTCACTGAACGAAGGTTAAACTCTGCTGCATGAACACGAGACTAAAAGCTTTGTAGAACCCTGCTAACACATGAAGCTACAGAACACGGCTCACGCAGGATGGAGTTAAAGGTAAAAGACATTAACTGTGTCATGTACGGTACCTGTTCATCTCGTTTTCCTACTTGTTTCAGTTTATTCACGCCTTTATTTATCTCAGTTTTAGTAGTTTTGTGATTTAGTGTCTGAGGGTTTGAGTTTCTTGGTATCTTGTTTTGTTTTTGTTCCACTCGTTCCGTCAGTCCTGTAACTGAGTTCATTCCTGCACCTGTTCACACCCACTCACACCTGTCTGTCTCTTTATTTAAACCCCTGTAAGCATCTTGTTCATCCCCCGTTTGTCAAATCCAAACCCGCGTCCGTCTCACTTCCTGTCAGTCTGTTTGTTGTTGTCTCGTGTTTGACCCTGGATCGTTCTGGACCTGGTCTCTCTTGTGGATTACGAGGACTCGACCTGTTTCTGGACTGCCAGCCTCTCTCAGCTGGTCCTGTTCTCAGTCTGTAAGTGCATCTATATCACACTGACTGTTAACCCTGTTTGACTTTGGTTTTCTTCCTCAGTTCAGATTCATCTTCACATCTTCTCAGTAAACATTGTTCAAACTGCTGCTCTGTCTCTATTTGCATATGAGTTCAGCTCCACAATCGAAACATAACAAACTGCTTATGTGAGAGAAAACAAAATCATTCAGAGAACTACTTTGTCTGGATGAGAAAGATTTTCTTTTGTCAGCTTTGATGCTTCTTCATGAAGATGTGATTAAATTCCCAGTTCTGTTACTGAAAACTTTTCTTGTGTGAATAAACTAGATCTGAACTAATGATCTGACTTAACTCTAAATTTTGAGTCCTGTGTGGAAGCCGTGGCCGTTCAGATAAAGCTGATGTCCATTTCCTAAAGTAACACACACACACACACACACCCACAAGTGTGTTTTGCTATCCTTATGGGGACCGTCCATTGACTTCCATTGATTTTAGTAACTAGATTTATACCTAACCAAAACCCTTTTACTAACCTTAACCATTACTGATCTATAACTAACCCTAAGACTAACTAAAACTCTATTCACACCATACCTATAAACCTAACCCCTAACCCTAAAAAGGGGAGTCACCCCCATGGGGACCAGGCTTCGGTCCCCACAAGAACCCTCGGACCCCAGAAAGATAGTAAAAGTCAGGAAACGGGTCCCCAGGAGGTCAGAAATACAAACCCACACACACACACACACACACACACACACAAGTGTGTTTTGGTATCCTTATGGGGACTGTCCATTGACTTCCATTGATTTTAGTAACTAGATTTATACCTAACCCAAACCCTTTTACTAACCTTAACCATTACTGATCTATAACTAACCCTAAGACTAACTAAAACTCTATTCACACCATACCTATAAACCTAACCCCTAACCCTAAAAAGGGGAGTCACCCCCATGGGGACCAGGCTTCGGTCCCCACAAGAACCCTCGGACCCCAGAAAGATAGTAAAAGTCAGGAAACGGGTCCCCAGGAGGTCATAAATACAAACTAACACACACACACACACACACACACACACACACACACACACACACACACACACACACACACACACAAGTGTGTTTTGGTATCCTTATGGGGACTGTCCATTGACTTCCATTGATTTTAGTAACTAGATTTATACCTAACCCAAACCCTTTTCCTAACCTTAACCATTACTGATCTATAACTAACCCTAAGACTAACTAAAACTCTATTCACACCATACCTATAAACCTAACCCCTAACCCTAAAAAGGGGAGTCACCCCCATGGGGACCAGGCTTCGGTCCCCACAAGAACCCTCGGACCCCAGAAAGATAGTAAAAGTCAGGAAACGGGTCCCCAGGAGGTCAGAAATACAAACCCACACACACACACACACACACACACACACACACACACCCACAAGTGTGTTTTGCTATCCTTATGGGGACCGTCCATTGACTTCCATTGATTTTAGTAACTAGATTTATACCTAACCCAAACCCTTTTACTAACCTTAACCATTACTGATCTATAACTAACCCTAAGACTAACTAAAACTCTATTCACACCATACCTATAAACCTAACCCCTAACCCTAAAAAGGGGAGTCACCCCCATGGGGACCAGGCTTCGGTCCCCACAAGAACCCTCGGACCCCAGAAAGATAGTAAAAGTCAGGAAACGGGTCCCCAGGAGGTCAGAAATACAAACCCACACACACACACTAAGGGCTGGTGCTCTCACAGCAGATGGTTTAGGGTGCATGCCAGCGACTTCTTGCACCACTCAGATCAGCATTATAGCAAAAGAAAAAGGATCCGCCCCCCCCCTCGCAAAAAAAAAAGAAAAAAACTACATTTGCAAGAAAGACCGGTAGACATTAGTGTCCTTGTATGCTTGACCACCCCATGATGAGGTACATGTTTCTGTGACAAACCGGAATGTGTGTGAGTATAAAACATGAGAAAACACCCTCGGACTCCCTGGAGGGCATATTTAGGCAGTAATGAGCAGCAGATCTACGATGCTGGAAGGACACAAGAAGGCAATTACAGCTGAACGCCCTTCCAGGTTGTGGCCTGCAGAGATGGATAGACGTGCAGGAGAAGGTGTGTGTATGTGGGGCTCGGTGCGGAGGCTGGAAGACTACTGGACAGAGACAGCAAGACCCATCTGCTGCTGGTTGGGACCAATCTGCTCTCAAACACACACACACATGCACGCACGTGCTCATGCACACAGACATGCACGCACACACGCATCGACATGAAGAGGCCAAACTTAACGGCTCCACACTTTGAGTGTTTGTGTGTCCTGACCTTCTCTTTCCAGTGGAGGATGCCGATAATGACCAGAATAAAGACGTAAACGCCGATCAGTGCGATGGCCGTCAGCAGCACGCTGTTGCTGGGAGTAAGATACAACTTAGCACTCCAACTAGAGACAGAAAAAGATGGAGGAAAAACAAACAGATTAACCACTTTGTGTTTTTATCAACCACTTTTTTCATTTAATTTGTCTGAAAATGAGAAAGCAGCACATCAGCAGAGACCAACATGTTTATATGAATTTATTATTTACAAACAGATAAAGAAAAACACACGTGAAATCTAAGTGCAACAATGGCAGATACACCCATTATCACTAGTACACGGGTTAGTTAATGTGTCACCTGTAATGAGTACACATAGTTTTAATGCAGTCACACTCAGTTTTCTTAGACTTGAACCTGGATGGTCCAGCATGAAGCTCCAGACCAGGCTAACAAGCTCCCGGGCCTCTGGTAGAGGACCCGAGCTCCAGGACCTCTGGTAGAGGACCCGAGCTCCCGGGCCTCTGGTAGAGGACCCGAGCTCCCGGACCTCTGGTAGAGGACCCGAGCTCCAGGACCTCTGGTAGAGGACCCGAGCTCCAGGACCTCTGGTAGAGGACCCGAGCTCCAGGACCTCTGGTAGAGGACCCGAGCTCCAGGACCTCTGGTAGAGGACCCGAACTCCCGGGCCTCTGGTAGAGGACCCGAACCCCTGGACCTCTGGTAGAGGACCCGAACTCCCGGGCCTCTGGTAGAGGACCCGAACCCCCGGACCTCTGGTAGAGGACCCGAACCCCCGGACCTCTGGTAGAGGACCCGAGCTCCAGGACCTCTGGTAGAGGACCCGAACCCCTGGACCTCTGGTAGAGGACCCGAGCTTGTCGACCTCTGGTAGAGGACCCGAACCCCCGGACCTCTGGTAGAGGACCCGAGCTTGTCGACCTCTGATAGAGGACCCGAACCCCCGGACCTCTGATAGAGGACCCGAGCTCCCGGACCTCTGGTAGAGGACCCGAGCTTGTCGACCTCTGATAGAGGACCCGAACCCCCGGACCTCTGATAGAGGACCCGAACCCCCGGACCTCTGGTAGAGGACCCGAGCTTGTCGACCTCTGATAGAGGACCCGAACCCCCGGACCTCTGATAGAGGACCCGAACCCCCGGACCTCTGGTAGAGGACCCGAACCCCGGACCTCTGGTAGAGGACCTGAACCCCGGACCTCTGGTAGAGGAACAACCGCCCATGTAGAAAGATGAGAGTTTTTTGTTTGACATTGTTTGAGTTGTGAATGTTTAGAAACAATCTACTTTAGAACTTGAACCTTGTTTGAACAGACAGGATGTCGTTTTATTTGACACGTGACCTGACTGTTATGTTCATGATGGAATTTGTGGAGACAATAAGAACCTAAACGGAGGAGGAAACGTGAGAATGTGTTTGCGTGAGCTGAACAGCCATCTGGAGCTCCTCCTGGGGCTCGATAACAACATGTGAACAACATCGTGATAACATGCGCACACATGCTGTGAAGGGAATGTGTTTGCTCGCTCGGTATTGTTTTCCTCTCATACACCACAGTGACAGTGTTTACACGATGAAACAACTTACATCAACTTCAAAATACCATTAAATATCATCAGATCAGATGATTAAAGAGTTGAACAGTGTCCATGGCAACAAGCATCAATGTGATCTCTCAGTAAATTGTGATAAACCTCCAGACATGTATGTTTTTATGGGCTGTCTGTAAAAAGTATTTCCAGGAATATCTGGTCCAAGTGTTTCTGTACCTGCGGGGATTATTGTGTGGGAAGGGGATGACGATAAGCTGAGAGTTGGGAATGATGGCTGTCCACTCCTGCTTCCTCGTGTCCTGAAAACACAAAAAAATCACATGAAGTTGACATTTACAAGACGATTTCTACTGTCACACACTCCTGATATCTGAGATGCAGTGATGTGTTTCAGGGTTTTCCAGCTGCTCAGGGACTCAGTGTGCATATAGAGGTGTAATGATCTCACTCATTTACTTTAACCTAAACTCACAGAACATGAAACTAACAACAAAACACAGCGTTAGCAGCAGAACTGTTTACCTTGACTTTCCAGCTACTGAGACTTCTTTTTGCACACTGACGGTGAAGAAAAAGGATGAAACTGAAGGACAAGTTTCACTGTCATTTTCCAGTCTCCACGTACTCAGAAGTGATTGTACTGATGCAGCACTGAGTGGGCGTCGGCAGTGCTTGACTGATAGGTCATTAACTCTCCTGTGAAACTTCATTAAGTGGGATAAGTTTCACTTTGAGATGAGCGTTCCTGCACGGACGGGCAGAAAACACACAGTGTGAAAGTGTCACTGATGTAAAGAGCCTTGAAGACGCCCTGGTTATGAAGTCCTCACCGTGATAATGAGGGAAACAGGAGCAGTTTCTCTGAACCTGGTTGGTAAAGTGGGAGGTTTTACTACACACATGGCTGGAATTACTCTTATAGAGTTTGAAAGGAAAATACTCTCCAGGATATAAACCTTTAAAAACAAAATGCAAGCAGGTGGAAGAGCTTTGAGAAACAGCTGGGTTCTGTGGAGGGTCATTGGAGAAGGTAGACAGTAAGCTAGCAGAAGTACCACCCTCATCAGCTTCTGTTAGATTTACAGTTTTACACTCAGTTCAGCATCATCATGGAGGGTTAAAATCTCAGCGAGGAGCATCATATCAGTGATTAAAGACCAGAATGATGCTCGGAGGGTTCTGAATATTTTCAGTCGGATTCTGGCAGAATGTAAAAGTGCCGCTGTGTTTTAATTCTGACTCACCATTCCTCCTTAATTGAGAGGAACTATATATCTTGAAGCTATTCTGAATCAGCCTGCAGTAATGACATAGCCTTTTACATAACATGCACGATCTTGCCTCCAGCTACTGTCGTTTAGCTCTTGGAAAGCACAGCCATCAGTGTGTGGCAACCGACGGCGGAGCGACGTTGGAGGCGAGTCAGCCTCCACTGCTGCTGCCTGGGAGCAGATCTGATCTGGATGTTTGGAAGAGGAAAATGCTCCCGAGCCTTCAGAGAGAAGGAGAGATACGCTGGTTGAAAGCCAGGGAAACTAGCACACCACGAGAGAGCCGAGGGAGACAGATGCAGAGATGGAGGGTGAGAGTGACAAGAAGGGGACTGATTAGTGAAGTAAACCACTTTGAGCAGCAAAGGGAATCCCCTGGGTGGAAGATAAGTGAACAGGAGGAGAAACACTTGCAGAGAAAGATGAGGAGGAGGGTAATAAAAGACAGGAGAGATTGGACAGAAGATGGAAGATAGCCAAGCAGAATTAACAGAACCTCTCCTTCTGTGACACAGCAGGCAGAAACTCTTATTGTAGGAGAGAAATTGTAACAGACACAGCAGGAGAGACAGCAAGATAACAGCACACAAGCAAAGACTGGAAAAAAAAATCCCCAAAAAGATCAACAACAGTGATACACAGGAAGATCTAATCCTGCCAACAGAGTAACCAGCTCTTCCACAAGCTCCTTCCTTTTATTAAAGTACAGTGGATTCGCTGACGTCTCAGACCTCCAGGGTAAATTAAGCCTGCTTTGCATAACAGGTTGCATCTTTAGGCATTCATTAAGTCACTTTGTAGACGGAACAGGGAAGAGGGAAGGAAAAGCATATAGAAAGTAGAAAAGAGATGATAAAGCAGCCTGCAGAGCTCTGAGTCGCTGGGCGAGCATCTGCAAGTCTAATCAGCTGCTTGCCAAAGACCATAGTGACACGTGGGGGGGGGTGGAGACTGGGGGCTCCGCTGGGTCTAATACTGAGAGAGACAAGCGCACCAGGAGAGACAGAGATGGATGCAGAGATTGACAGCGTTGACATCTGAGGACGTGTAGAAACGGGAGTGACGTGCACATTAAACCTACAGAACTAACAGAATGATTAAAACACAGAGTCGTTCACCTGCTGCATCCCTCCAAAGACCCCAAACCAAGATGCATTTAGGTGATACAATCTGACTGGGAGGTTGCTGCACCTGCATCGTGTCACCAGGTCATGTGAACATGTGTTCTAGTCATGCTGTGTAACTACTCAGATATATTCATTATCAGTCTCTTTCTACAGTCCTGCTTGTCCAAACTGTAACGAGACGAGGCTCGTCTTCATAAAGAAACTCCAAAACATTGTTTATGATACATGCAAGATATTTAACTGGTGCTCATTAAGAAAAGGAAGCTGAGGTAAATAAACCGTAAACACAGTGTTTAGGAAAATGAGCCATAAATCTGCATGAAAATCTGAGAATTAGAAAGAAAAACCAACAAATTGGTGCAGCAATCTCAACCGTTTAGCTAAAAGCTACAGAATTCAGACTGATTTATTTTCTTAAAATAAAAGCTAAAAGGTGGAACTGTCAGCGTTCTGCTGATCTCATTAGTAAATATGTTAAAGACAGAGTTTCATCTGCTGCTAACGTGACATTAAAAGACCCTGAAACTCAGAGTTCCAGCTGTTTCTACTCTGTATTACTGACTCGATAAGTACATTAAAAAATACAACAACAAAAAGATTTTCTAGATTTTCATAAAAAAGTGTTTTACATTCGGCTCATTATGAAAAAAGTTGAAACTCGATGAAAGAAGTGGAACTTCGGCGCTCGTGACTTTCAAATGCTAAAATGTTTTCCATGAATTATTCTATCAGTTAATATGTTCTTGGACAGTTTCTGGCTCTTGATATTATGATCCGCTGCCGGTTTCTCTTGCAGCCTTTTCACTGACACTTAACGACTCAGACAAACACGTTAAAAATCTTCATCTCAGATTCTCAGCATCTCAGATGCAGCTGGATTTGAGCCATGAACACACCCCGCTCCAACACGCCACGACTTCACTGGTGGAACTGATTCATGCAGATGTCTCTAATACGACTTGTCTTCTCACCGTGTCTCCAGGTTCCCGGGGAATTCCAACATAAAGGTGATCCAGGAAGTTGGCGCTGCGTCCGAGGCCCAGCACTGTGTAGGGCAGCTGCAGGGAGAAATGAGCTGATTGGCTGAGCTGACCAGCTGCAAGAAGAGACAAGAGAGACATTTTAACATAAATCAACACCAGCTGAGTTGAAAACATCTCTTCATGCTGTGTTCATATGATCACTTTTAACAGCTGAGGTGAGAAAAACTGAAGGTCAGAGACTTAAAAGACTTCTAACTAGTAACTTGTAGTTTTCTTCCCCGGTATAAACCCAAACGTTGGTGCTGCACATTTGCAGGTTGTTGCTGTTTTTAATTCCATCTTCGAGCCTTATTGTTGTGAGAAAAAGGAAGATTAGTGGAGTATTTATGTTCTGTTGTGGAGATTAAACAGGAAACGACTCCTGTCAGGTGACCAATGAGAACCGTTCAGCCTGACTGACTAAGTCAGCAGCATGTTATTTCACCTGAACAGATTCTAAAACAAGTCCAGGTTCTTCAGGTCGACAGACGGTGTTTCACTGTTTCATGACTTTTACAGATTAAGCAGCGGTTCATTCATGTCTGACCCTGAACATTTGCTTCTACTCCTGCAGTGACAGGCTGTTAAAAATACCTGCTGAGTATAAATGATCTAAACTTCCTGTTTGTTGTGCACGTTTCTGCTTCACAGTCTCACTGAACATACAGAAACATCCAGGTTTCTCCAAAGCGACCAGCTGAGAGTCACTTCCTGCCTAATAGAAGCTGCAGTTCGAACCTGTTCAGTCAGACTGGAAGAAGTAAAATGTTCATTAATCAGGGGGATAAGAACCAAACACCAGAACCAGAGTGACGGCGCCAGCGGGCCTGCAGCATGGGACCTTGTGTTCTGACGTGAAAAGGGATCAGAAAAGATCCAAATCAGAGTGAAACACCTGAGGCCTGAGCAACACCTCCCCCCACCTCCTCACCCAACTTCCAACCTCATCCTCCTCTCTGTAATCTCTCCCTTCTCACTTGCTATTCTCATCCAAGCCCTCAGTGTTTACTTTCCTTCTTTTAGCTCCTCTCTATCTCAACACTTCCCCTGGTGCATCACTCAGATTTGGCCTTTCACTTCTCCTTCTTTTCCTCCCTCCTTGTCTCCTCCCTCGCTCCACCTCAGCTGCTGTAGCTCGCCCACACCACCCAAGTCTGCCAAATGCAGCCGACATAAATCAACCTCTATGTGGTAAACAAAGAGAGGGAAGAAGTGAGGGAAGAGGAGAGAGAGAGGAACTGCCTCCAGGCAGCCAGTGATCAGAACTAATGTGGATGGACTGCGTATTGCGGACCAGGAAGAGCCCGAGTTAAAGATTTACTTCTCTATTTTTCTAATCTGTGTCCACACCAAGAGAAAAGTCCTGCTCATGTCACCTGAACTTGGATCGTGTCTGTTCACCTCACTGCAGGTCTATTTAATCTCAGAGCTTCTATTCGTTGGTACAAACTGATCTGTAGGAGGAAGTGAGTATGTAACCACTCTGTTTCATTGTGTTAGACTCTCTAATTAAATCCTTTACGTTTACAGGACGGTTTACATGCAGCTTTCCAGATGTTGAGTTTGCTCTCTCAGCGTTTCAGTGTTGAGCTGCCGTGGCGTGAAGAGGCAGCGTAACGACCCTAAACGCACTTTATTATGACAGAAAACGAGGATATTGGCCCCCTCCTCTAAAAGCTGGCTACAATTTCATGGCCACTGACCTGTTGAGGTTAGTGCAACACGCGGGTTTTTAACAAAGACCAAGGCTGAAACCTGGTGTCTGACATTTGTATGAGCGAGTAGCAGAACTGAAACAGATCAGTAACGTGAAAAACTAGAATCCACTATACTGGATGACCTTTAAAGAAAACTAATACATTTAATTCATAGAATATTAGATGAGAGTAACAGACATAGATGTCAGGCTTCTTATTAATGCTGCTGTTCTAATATACTATAATTTTAATGATTAGAATGATTTTAATACATTTTTAGTTCATTTGAACACAAAATGATGAACACAACATGAATGAATCACCAGAAAATGATGGTTTGAAGCGCAGCATGAGATTTAAAGTCAATTAGAAGTTGAAATCTTCTGCATATATTCATGATGCCCAGAAGAGAAATGTTAATGACTCTGTGCATCAACACAAGCAGAAGGTGAAAGGTTCCTTCTACAAATCATAACTCTGGTCATGAAGGACACTTCCTTCCCAGCATCCTCTGCTCCACTTTGTATTTTCAGCTAATTAGTCGTCACTAAACAGCCACGTTAGCATTGATTTAATGTGTCTGTGCTGTCAGACTGGAGTTTGTCACAAACTTTACATAATAAATTATACCTCATTAAAAAGTTTACAGAATCCAGTATAATCACTAACTATTCATGTAGAACTGTCGAAGGACCAGGTGGGTTCCCCTCAACGTTATGTTGGTCTGATGGTGGGTCCTGGTGGGCCGGGTTCATGGGGTCGGGGTTTCTAGGCACCATAGTTTGGAAGTTGACACTAAACCGTTAGACAAACTACCACGGATTGAACTTTACTCACGGTCCCCAAGTGAGACCAATTCTACTCTCCTGCATCATAAGCATGACCTGACAGGTAAATACTGTTAAACAAATAAAACAACTAGTTTACTAAATGCACTTGGTTTGGCTCCTGCAATCAACCCCTAAAATCTAAAAGGAGAGACTATGAGATGATGGTGAGAAGGACAGACTATGAGATGATGGTGAGAAGGACAGACTATGAGATGATGGTGAGAAGGACAGACTATGAGATGATGGTGAGAAGGACAGACTATGAGATGACGGTGAGAAGGACAGACTATGAGATGATGGTGAGAAGGACAGACTATGAGATGATGGTGAGAAGGACAGAGTATGAGATGATGGTGAGAAGGACAGACTATGAGATGACGGTGAGAAGGACAGACTATGAGAGGATGGTGAGAAGGACAGAGTATGAGATGATGGTGAGAAGGACAGACTATGAGATGATGGTGAGAAGGACAGACTATGAGATGATGGTGAGAAGGACAGACTATGAGATGATGGTGAGAAGGACAGACTATGAGAGGATGGTGAGAAGGACAGACTATGAGATGACGGTGAGAAGGACAGACTATGAGATGATGGTGAGAAGGACAGACTATGAGATGATGGTGAGAAGGACAGAGTATGAGATGACGGTGAGAAGGACAGACTATGAGATGATGGTGAGAAGGACAGACTATGAGATGACGGTGAGAAGGACAGACTATGAGATGACGGTGAGAAGGACAGAGTATGAGATGACGGTGAGAAGGACAGACTATGAGATGACGGTGAGAAGGACAGACTATGAGATGACGGTGAGAAGGACAGACTATGAGAGGACGGTGAGAAGGACAGACTATGAGATGACGGTGAGAAGGACAGACTATGAGATGATGGTGAGAAGGACAGACTATGAGAGGACGGTGAGAAGGACAGACTATGAGATGACGGTGAGAAGGACAGACTATGAGATGACGGTGAGAAGGACAGACTATGAGAGGATGGTGAGAAGGACAGACTATGAGATGACGGTGAGAAGGACAGACTATGAGATGATGGTGAGAAGGACAGACTATGAGATTATGGTGAGAAGGACAGACTATGAGATGACGGTGAGAAGGACAGACTATGAGAGGACGGTGAGAAGGACAGACTATGAGATGACGGTGAGAAGGACAGACTATGAGATGATGGTGAGAAGGACAGAGTATGAGAGGATGGTGAGAAGGACAGACTATGAGAGGATGGTGAGAAGGACAGACTATGGGATGACGGGGAGAAGGACAGACTATGAGAGGATGGTGAGAAGGACAGACTATGAGAAGACGGTGAGAAGGACAGACTATGAGATGACGGTGAGAAGGACAGACTATGAGATGACGGAGAGAAGGACAGACTATGAGATGATGGTGAGAAGGACAGACTATGAGAGGATGGTGAGAAGGACAGACTATGAGATGACGGTGAGAAGGACAGACTATGAGATGACGGTGAGAAGGACAGACTATGAGATGACGGTGAGAAGGACAGAGTATGAGATGATGGTGAGAAGGACAGACTATGAGAGGATGGTGAGAAGGACAGACTATGAGATGACGGTGAGAAGGACAGACTATGAGATGACGGTGAGAAGGACAGACTATGAGATGACGGTGAGAAGGACAGAGTATGAGATGATGGTGAGAAGGACAGACTATGAGATGATGGTGAGAAGGACAGACTATGAGATGACGGTGAGAAGGACAGACTATGAGAGGATGGTGAGAAGGACAGACTATGAGATGACGGTGAGAAGGACAGACTATGAGATGACGGTGAGAAGGACAGAGTATGAGATGATGGTGAGAAGGACAGAGTAGGAGAGGATGGTGAGAAGGACAGACTATGAGATGACGGTGAGAAGGACAGACTATGAGATGATGGTGAGAAGGACAGACTATGAGATGATGGTGAGAAGGACAGACTATGAGATGACGGTGAGAAGGACAGACTATGAGAGGATGGTGAGAAGGACAGACTATGAGAGGATGGTGAGAAGGACAGAGTATGAGATGACGGTGAGAAGGACAGACTATGAGAGGATGGTGAGAAGGACAGACTATGAGATCACGGTGAGAAGGACAGACTATGAGATGACGGTGAGAAGGACAGAGTATGAGATGACAGTGAGAAGGACAGACTATGAGATGATGGTGAGAAGGACAGACTATGAGAGGATGGTGAGAAGGACAGACTATGAGATGACGGTGAGAAGGACAGACTATGAGATGACGGTGAGAAGGACAGACTATGAGATGACGGTGAGAAGGACAGACTATGAGATGACGGTGAGAAGGACAGACTATGAGATGATGGTGAGAAGGACAGACTATGAGATGACGGTGAGAAGGACAGAGTATGAGATGATGGTGAGAAGGACAGACTATGAGATGACGGTGAGAAGGACAGACTATGAGATGACGGTGAGAAGGACAGACTATGAGATGACGGTGAGAAGGACAGAGTATGAGATGATGGTGAGAAGGACAGACTATGAGAGGATGGTGAGAAGGACAGACTATGAGATGACGGTGAGAAGGACAGACTATGAGAGGATGGTGAGAAGGACAGACTATGAGATGACGGTGAGAAGGACAGACTATGAGATGACGGTGAGAAGGACAGAGTATGAGATGATGGTGAGAAGGACAGACTATGAGATGACGGTGAGAAGGACAGACTATGAGATGACGGTGAGAAGGACAGACTATGAGATGATGGTGAGAAGGACAGACTATGAGATGACGGTGAGAAGGACAGAGTATGAGATGATGGTGAGAAGGACAGACTATGAGAGGACGGTGAGAAGGACAGACTATGAGATGACGGTGAGAAGGACAGACTATGAGATGACGGTGAGAAGGACAGAGTATGAGATGATGGTGAGAAGGACAGACTATGAGAAGATGGTGAGAAGGACAGACTATGAGATGACGGTGAGAAGGACAGAGTATGAGATGATGGTGAGAAGGACAGACTATGAGACGACGGTGAGAAGGACAGACTATGAGATGACGGTGAGAAGGACAGACTATGAGATGACGGTGAGAAGGACAGAGTATGAGATGAAGGTGAGAAGGACAGACTATGAGATGATGATGAGAAGGACAGACTATGAGATGATGATGAGAAGGACAGAGTATGAGATGACGGTGAGAAGAACAGACTATGAGATGACGGTGAGAAGGACAGACTATGAGATGACGGTGAGAAGGACAGACTATGAGATGACGGTGAGAAGGACAGACTATGAGATGACGGTGAGAAGGACAGACTATGAGATGATGATGAGAAGGACAGACTATGAGATGAAGGTGAGAAGGACAGAGTATGAGATGACGGTGAGAAGGACAGACTATGAGATGATGGTGAGAAGGACAGACTATGAGATGATGGTGAGAAGGACAGACTATGAGATGACGGTGAGAAGGACAGACTATGAGATGACGGTGAGAAGGACAGACTATGAGATGATGGTGAGAAGGACAGACTATGAGAGGATGGTGAGAAGGACAGAGTATGAGAAGATGGTGAGAAGGACAGACTATGAGATGACGGTGAGAAGGACAGACTATGAGATGACGGTGAGAAGGACAGACTATGAGATGACGGTGAGAAGGACAGAGTATGAGATGATGGTGAGAAGGACAGACTATGAGATGATGGTGAGAAGGACAGACTATGAGATGACGGTGAGAAGGACAGACTATGAGATGACGGTGAGAAGGACAGACTATGAGATGACGGTGAGAAGGACAGACTATGAGAGGACGGTGAGAAGGACAGAGTATGAGATGACGGTGAGAAGGACAGAATATGAGATGATGGTGAGAAGGACAGACTATGAGATGATGGTAGAAGGACAGACTATGAGAGGATGGTGAGAAGGACAGACTATGAGATGACGGTGAGAAGGACAGACTATGAGATGATGGTGAGAAGGACAGACTATGAGATGACGGTGAGAAGGACAGACTATGAGAGGATGGTGAGAAGGACAGACTATGAGATGATGGTGAGAAGGACAGACTATGAGATGATGGTGAGAAGGACAGACTATGAGATGATGGTGAGAAGGACAGAGTATGAGATGATGGTGGGAAGGACAGACTATGAGATGACGGTGAGAAGGACAGACTATGAGATGACGGTGAGAAGGACAGACTATGAGATGACGGTGAGAAGGACAGACTATGAGATGATGGTGAGAAGGACAGACTATGAGATGATGATGAGAAGGACAGACTATGAGATGATGGTGAGAAGGACAGAGTATGAGATGATGGTGAGAAGGACAGACTATGAGATGATGGTGAGAAGGACAGACTATGAGATGATGGTGAGAAGGACAGATGGAACGGGATCCGTACTTGCAAGCAGAGCTCGGTTTGAGGTTCCTGACAGGCTGTTTCTCCCTGTCAGGTTGCAAGAAGTAGACAGCAGCAGCAGGGTGGAGTGCACGTGTGTGTGTGTTAGAGGGAGGATCAAGCGGGGTTAGGTTACACGCAGGGATCCTGGCTTAGACTCTTCTTAGTGCCATCTGAGAGTGTGTTTGAGTACACTGGCTAAAAAACAGCCACGGTTTGGAACGTGGCCATTCACAACATGGGTGGGTTGGTGAAGGCTAGGATTCAGAGAGGAGAGTATTGGAGTGTCTGTGTTTCATGTTTTTATGTGTGTGTGCCAGGAAGTGAGTTCTACATCCCCAAAGCAGAGCCAGTGGAGGTTTTGGCAGGAAACAGCCAACAACTCACCTCTTAGACAAAGCAGCACCAGTAGCTGCTTGTGTGAGCTCACGACTTATACAAGCAGCACGATGCCTTTTGTTTTCACAGAGTAAGAACTAATACAAACACTCAAGACCACATACACTGAAAATTAGATACACAGACCTTGGAGGGGTACAGACAATCTCAGCCAAGATAAAGAGATAAAGAACCCTCGACAAAACTCAATTAATTCAAAGAAACTGCTCGTCTCTATTAGCGCTGCTTATATAGCGCTCCTGTCAGAAACGGCAGTGTTTCTATTCCTGGAAAGCCCGAGTCGAGCCTCACACAATCCACCACCCAGTTATTAGACTACACCAACAGATGAGACTAAATCTTTTGGTACATGACATTATTGTTTGGACATTAAAACTAAATAAACTATTCAGACATTTTACAGAAAAAGTTAAATAAACTGTTATCATGGACACTGATTTGAAATCTTTTCAATTAGACATCATTGAGTGGAATATTAATGGCCGTCGAAAATTATGGGATTCACAGTCCTCTCCAGCTAATTATCAGAGTTAATTATATCCAGAGTGACTTCTGCGTGTGTCTCCGTGAGAAGACACTCAGCAGATGTTTGCTCAAGCCTACAATCATAAAAACCACCAAGTCTTCATACGTCTCCCGTTTAAACATGATCCCAGCGCTCTTCATGGAAACATGGGTTTATCTCCTGATGCAGCATCTTATACTGAGAGATTTGTACCATTACCTGCAAGTTAAGTACACAAAATATCTTCTAGCTGAACTCTACATCTTTCCTCAAAGGAAGAAGAGCCTGTATCATGGTTGGTATGTTAATTGTTTGTGGTATAATTGTAACTTTAGCTATTAGCATGCTTTAGCATGCTTCACCTGAGCTGACACTGGAACTAAGACTTCAGATGCTGCATTTAGGAGCTTGTTTTCATGTGGTCATTCTAATGTTTTTGCCCACAACAGAACATGTTATCAGGGCATGATAAGAAGAGTGAGACATCCTCTCCCCGGGATGTTTAACAGACAAACAGTTTGTCCTGCTGGGCATCAGAAAGCTGAGTGGAGGAAAATAAAATGTGAGAGAAACCCCTCTGACAGGGAGAGGACATGGATGCCTCAGAGGGAGCCACAACATGTTAATGTGTGTGTGTTGAAGACTTCTGACACATGTCCTGATGTTCAGTCTAGATGTTACCACCTCTGGCACAAGATGCAGTGAAACAATGTCAGAAACTGTGTCATGAGTGTGCATGTGGTCAAACCAGGGAAATAAAACACAAAATAGAATTTAAAGATCTAATAAAAAGAAATATGCAGATAAATGAGATCAAACTACTGATTAAAATCAAATGCATGTTAGAATGGTGGTGTGGTCTCGTGCTCGGCTGGCTGGTAATGCAGGCACACATCGCTGACACCCCCCCCCCCCCCCCCCCCCCCCCCACCCAGGATTCAAAACTGAAAGAAAAAAAAGGAAAGAAATTCCTTGTGCCTGTCGCTATAGAAACCATTTGCTCCCCTGATGGCAATAAAAGGAGCAAATTGCTGTGTTACAGAGAGGAGCCACGAGGGACAGAAGCACATATGAACACACTCCTCATCAGAAGAGCTCACACGATGATGCCAACATCTGGAACCTGATTGGGTTTCCTTCTTACACCATCACTGCACAGGGATGTATGGTTCTGACCTGCTAAAACACCACAGCACTGAGGCAAATAAACACCTGCAACCACATGATGATGGGAGCGACACGCTGCGCCGGTGTGTGCGTGTAGGAACAGCCGTGTAGATAGCTGTCATCACCTGAGATTGCTCTATTCTAACAGTCAAACAGAAATAGCAGGTTTGCTTAAACTGAAACCGTCGGAATTCGAAAAGCCGTTTAGTGACAAACTTCACATCTAGAAAAGAAGATTAGAGTAAAAGATCAAATAAGATTAATAAAACCTGATTAAAACAAACTTTTATAAGCTATTTACTCTTAGAAATGTTGATAAAAGGTTGCAGTCAAACAGTAAAACGAGTCACCTGACCGGTAAGAGAAGTGTGTTTTCATTGCATCAGATTTGGAATAATAACTATGTTTTGCAAGAGCTGAAATCTGTCACTAAATATCTCATCTGTTCTGCATATTTACCACCATGTCTGCCTCTCGGCATCATCACACATTAAAAGATGGTGCAGCATTAAGTCTCTGTGTATTTATTGACCTCTTTGTGCTTTTTGTTTCCAAAAAGAAAGCAGAGATTTAAAGTTATAGTTCCATAAAGATGGATCATGAATAATAATCATCAGCTCATATGCAGATTATACAACAACAACTCACAATAAACCAATGTAAACCAAAAGATCTGATTCAGATGAATGCATGTTTCTGCATCTTCACATCTTGAATGAAACTCTCAAATCCCTGTTCATCTACAACTGATTCAAGATGCAATAAATCAGTCAGTTTTACAGAAAGTGGCCAAAAATCTGTGCTGGTTCTAGCTGAATCATCTCCAACAGAGACTCTGACCACTAACTAACTTCATTACATGTTGGTTTTAAACCATTCAGTTAATCCAGTTTATCAGGTGTTAAAATCCTCCATGAATCACTGAACTGATTTTATTAAAACATCCAGAAACAAACAAGTACATTTACAAGTAAATACATTTTGGAATCCACCCAAGTTTACGAAGGCTACCAGGTCAACTGACATGGAGAAACAGTTTTTAACTCTGTTAGTTTTATAGACACGGATGTATAAATTAATGTGATATTAGCTCAAAGTCTTTCACAACAAATACTCTGAGTGCAAACAGGTAGTCATGGCTTCACATCATGATTAACATTATTACATCATTACAACATGGTTGATTCTGATTGGCTGCAGGGTGTTACATGACCTACATAAAAAGTTCTGGTCAGGCTTTTTGGGCTCCGTCAGTCCAGGAGAGACGAGGATGAAGCAACGTCCCATCCAGCAGAGATCAGCGTCTCTGTCCTTCAGAAGTCACGATGATGGACATGAAAGAATCTATTAAATTCTATGAGCAACATCTTTTTCTTACTTACTGGATACAGAGTGAACGGTGGATCAAATTTATAAAAACGACTCATTTGATTGATACACGTTTAATTATCAGAGTAAATGCTGCATAATATTTCCTGTAATAAAAACAATTGGACTAAATTTATCATCACCCTCTGGACACACGATCAGTAAGACGTGCACATCAATCATCTCACCTTCCTCCACTGATTCAAACCAAAAATAACAAATTCTTTTTTAAAAGAAACACATAAACAACATAAATGTAAACATGTAAATATACAGTAAAGAATGATGACATTTTAATAATCCTAAGAGCTTTAGATTAAAACTGGACTTGATGTTCCACCTCTTAGAGTAAAAGCTCAAGGAAAAAAGAGAGATATTAAATTTTGCTGATCCAAGAATAAAAACTGTTGACTGAACAATCTGTGCAATTAAATACAACAAATGTTTTTCCATTTTTGTTTGAACATTAGATAAAAGTTGCAGATAATCTTCAAGGCGACTACGAGAAGTTAAACAATCGCAGCATATTTTTATGTATGAAGGTTGTGAGAGATT
Source organism: Pachypanchax playfairii (assembly GCA_006937955.1). Lineage (NCBI taxonomy): Eukaryota > Metazoa > Chordata > Actinopteri > Cyprinodontiformes > Aplocheilidae > Pachypanchax > Pachypanchax playfairii. The sequence goes on along the minus strand of SSNP01000073.1, from coordinate 1,819,081 downwards.
AAAAGGTTAAATGGAAAACAGGCCGGGCGACGGAGTGAAAAACAGGGAATAGAAGAAGCTTGCGATGTCTAATCGATAGTCATTCACCACGTCTCTGTGGATGGTTACCACTACTCTTGTTTTTTTTTTCTTCTACCCTGATATTTTCTGTTTTTTTTTCCTCTGCTTTGCTGTGATGTGTCTGCACTCTTCTCTCCTCCAATCGCTCATAGTTCTCTATTATTCCACCCTCATTTTCACTCTCTTCTCTCTGCAACTCCACGTTACACTTTAGGCTCTGTCCTCTCAGCCTTCACTTTTCTCTTTTCATTCCTCTCATCCACCTACTCGCCCATCTTCCCTTCAAATGCTGAATTCACCTGCATGTGTGAAGATAATCTTTTGAACAGTGGGGAATAAAACGGTCAGAGAAGAGAGGAACATTCACTGTTGACCTGGAATAAGAATGAAGATATATGCTGACCATAGATCAGAATAACACAAAGACTAACAAGCAGCTTTTCAGCAATATGATGCAGGAAAAAGGAAATTACCTGAAGTAAACAAAGAAGTCAGTACAAGTACATATCAGAATGACCATTAAACATGTTTTGAATTTGTAAAAAACCAATTAGTGTAATTAAATCCTGTGAACTCATTCTACTAACTGGACAGACTTCAGAGAGCTCAACATTGATCCTAAATGTTCATGTTCTCTTACACCAGCCTGTTCACTGTATCATCTTCATAAATGTCCCTCATACTCATCAAACAGCCAGTCACATGTTCTTACCATGATCTCCTAATATCAGCTGGTATCAAACCAAAATTCAGGTTGACTAAATATGAAATGATTAATGGGAAGTGTGAATCATCAGATTTACACACAGGTTGTTTCTAACAGTAGAGTGTTATCAGATACTTCTGCAGAAAGTTCTACAGACTCTAACAGACCAACGTTGATACACGACTCACAAAATGTTCAGAAACATTTCAGGATGAACCCAAAATGAACTGAAACCTTTCCAGGTGACCTTAATACAGTGTTGCAGTGCCCCCCCCCCCGCCCAGCTTAGCCAAAACTGAGGCAGCCACGCCCAGCTGAGCCAAAACTGAGGCAGCCACGCCCAGCTGAGCCAAAACTGAGGCAGCCACGCCCAGCTGAGCCAAAACTGAGGCAGCCACGCCCAGCTGAGCCAAAACTGAGGCAGCCACGCCCACCTGAGCCAAACATTCGTCTTGCATTCAAATCCATTTGAAGCTCATCTCAGCTTCACCAACTGGACCATGTTTCCCGGTCTGGTTCTGGTTGCTGTGGTTGAGGCTTGAGTCCATCCTTTGATAAGATTTCGGAGCCAACAACAGATCCATAATTGCAACTTACAATTTCCCAACATTCACAAGGCTTGTTAGTTTTGCTCAGTTACCTGTACTCTGGTTATTATTACTGTATAATTGTTATATACAATAATATTTTAATCCTTAATTCTTTCATCCTGCCATGAATAAATTTGGAATTATTCTCGTTTTACAACCTGTAAACACTTTTAAATTCCCCAAATATTTTTACACTTTCCTCTGCATGAAGTCAGAATTCTTAATGAAACTGAGCTACTAATTACTAATTTCTATAATAATACCTAAGAGATCATTACACTCATCACAACCAATATTTTGATGACCACATGTGAAACAGGGACATGAAAGAACCACCGAGCCGTGTCTTTCCTGTTTAGCATAATTTAGAGTCCACAGTAGAACAGAAAGAGCATTAAAAAGGTTCTTAATGAACAACATTGACTATTCATCTCCACAGTTCCACCTGCCCGTTTCCTGCCCCCCTTCTCAGTGTCTCAGCAGGATTTTGTTGATAATGAGGTGTGGTGTTGTCAGAAGCACAGCCCACACTCATCCATCCAACCTGCTTAGTAAGGGTCACGCTGCAGCCGAAACATTCATGCACACACACACACAAAGTCATAAGGACACAGATGTACTCATATAGAACACACATAGCTGAAGAACAAGTTCAAACATCGTTAAAGTAAAAACATTTTTATATTATATTCAAATGTCTGAACCAGATTAAAAACTAAACCAACACAACCTTGAACTGTATCTGGTGCTGCCCTGGTTTCAAACTCCCTCATTTACTGACTTGTTCTGATTTACAGGAGAAAGATTTGCTGCCATAGAGGGTCAGAGTTACACAGCTTACTCACCGCCTGGCGTCGACCTCAGAGGTCCACACAGATCACACCCTTTACTTTCAATAAGTTTCCTGTTGATGTTGCACTGAGCAGCATGCAGCCTTATCCATCAATCCATACCTAACAAACAACTGCTGATGTGTAGTGACACCTTTTTAAAAACAGGATTTATGAAGAAATTCCAGCTTAAAGAGAGTTTACAGTCCTACTGATTAAACTTTACTCTACAAGCTCATTTTTGATCTTTATTCTTGTTCAAATGAATAAAACTGAGTCCAACTGGGTCTCATTCAGTTTCTGATTTACAGAATATTTATATTTATATACAGTCACCATTATTCACACTTAGCTGTTAATATAGAGAGATAAAACCAGCAGAAACAGAGCTGGAGTTAATAGTTACTCACTGGGCTGCTCAATATATCAAATATGTTTTTATACTGAAACATCAACATAAACATTAGAAATAATTCTAACCAATTAGAGACACTTACTGGATGTTTAAATGGCCCGTGTGGACAGTGTTGTGAGCATCATAATGGAACATGCAGATTTATCTGATAAACATTGTGATGCTCAACAACAATCCTGTGATTACACATTAGTGGCCCTTCCAACCCCCCCCCCCAAGTATCATACACAGATCTGATCTCAGCAGGTCTGAAAGGCTCATAAACCTTCTACAAACCTTTAAAAACACCAGCTGGTATCAGCTTGTTCAATAGAGAACAATGTTTCTGCATGAACATGGATATAACATGCAGTAATACAGTGATGTATGGTGTTAACCTTTATGACATGAACACCCCTTCCTTCCATCGGATCTTCTGTCAGACTATTATTAGCCTAATTTTATCTGCCTTTATTTAAACCATCTTTTCTGACTTTAACTGTTATTTTAATGTGAGTGTTGCAGATCTAATGTAGAGCGTGTTCTGTGCTCTTGATTCCAGTATTTTTCCCCCCTTGGCATTTTATTATCTCTCCTTTCCTCTATGCTCTCCTTCCTTTAGGAGGGTGAAGGGTAAGTGAAGAACACTAGACCCCAGTAAAGACACTCAGACACTGTATATGTGTGTGTGTGTGTGTGTGTGTGTGTGTGTTTGTGTGTTTGAGCACCATCATTGCTCATTTCTGGCATCCTAGCTTGCTGTTTCCTGAGCTACAAGCTACAGAATGAATACACTTTAAATTACCACACACTCTGTCTCACACACACCTACACAGCTCTCTTGCTGTTAAATAGGGGTCCAGGGACTCGCGCCAGAACGCTGCTGGCTACACTCCTTCTCTGTCTTTGCCATCGTTTTATAAAACTAGAAAAATAAGTTAGAAGAATGATTGACAGACTGTAATAAAAACAGGATTCTAAATCAATGTGTTTTTCATAGTAAACAGAATAAAAAGCTGCACAGGCAGAAACCTGTGGTCCTCTCAGTTCAGCATCCTGGACAAAATGTCAGGAGCATCTTCTTCTTACATTTACTGATCAAAGTGAACGCTAAGATGTGTCATTCATTATTTACTTTACGTCTCGAGACATATTGTTTGGGTTTGTGGGGGTAATGAACCTTTGCCTTTATAGTTAAAGTATGAGTCATCATCCTCACTAACATGATGTATTCAGCCTCACCTCTTAGAACCTCTTAGAACCTCTTAGACGTCTGAGAAGGAGTTTTCCTTTTTTTCTGAAAGTGATACAACATCAAGCTTCTTTGATGTAGAAAGCTTTAATAAAACTTTTCCACAGACCAGATTTCTCACATTTTATCTTTCAGATCCCAGTGATTCCCCATCGCCTGAGAATTAGATTTACTATCAGGTTCCTTTCTTCACAGAGAAACATCTACTGGGTTTAATTATGCACCAACGTCACTGAGCCTGAGACTGTTACAGAAGTTACAGAATGACTATGTCAAGAGAACATCTGTTTTAGAACTTCAAGCGGTCCATCAGCGAGGCCTTTCGACTCACACCAGGAAACTGAAAATTCCTCCAAACTTCTCATGAATGCAGGTCCCAAACAGTGAGATTACACCCTGTAGTCTGAGGGATTTTCAACAAATGTAACGGCTCCAAGCTTTAATATGTCTGAGGCTTCACATCTGCATTGCATTCATTTCTAGAACAACATCTGTGTATTTGTAAACATGCCAGTTTGCTCACTTAGTGCATCTTTTTTGACACAAATCATTCGTGCTGCTTTAATTTATTTTGAAAAGGTTTTATTCTAAGGTTTAATAATAAAATAATTCCAGCACAGCTGTGAGTGTGTTGATGCTACTTTGGGTGTTTGATGATCTTATTGGTAAAATCTTTGCAGCTTGAGTTTGGTAAAGACCCTCCTCTTTACACACAAAGAACACATGATGTTACAGCTACGTGCAGTAAAACACAAACACCTACCTGAATCCTGTCCAACACCTTGGGGATGTTCTGACTGACTACACTAATACTCCTGTGACAGAATCTCAGCAAACTGCAGCAGGCAGCTTTAGAAATCCTGGACTGTGATCAGGACTTGAGTGTTAAAGGAGTCATAAACTGTTAATACCATGGATACCAACGCACTATGATAGTTAAAAACACCTTTTATGACCGATTTTTATAAGCATATTATTGTCTCGCAAGAATATTGTGATGTTTTAGATATTGTGGACGGTCATTATAATAATGAAAATCAGTGGTGCATTGATTGGTGGCAGGAAGGAGGAGGGGGGGGGGGGGGGGGGGGGGGGTTGTCACCGTAGGCTTGGAGATTGTCTTAAACTGTGCAGAAACAGTGTTAGCTCAGCCGGTTAGCCTCTAGCACAGCCCATTACTTCATATAACTCTCATCAAACTACCAACCGACATGTAGATGACGGATAACTCTTTTTTTTTGAGCTAAAAGAAAACAGAACACCGCAAACTTGGAGATTGTTTTAGAACATATGCATGAGGCAGATGAACTCTGTGCCAGAGGCCAGCGGGCCTCGACGGGGAGCTTAGAACAACGGTGAGTTTTGACTGATTTTGAACACTGTAAGTACTGTGATGCAGCTCATGAAAACATGTATAAGTAGCTGTTGTTAACTGTGCAGATACAGTACATTAGCTCTCAGCTAGCTTAGCCGTTAGCTCTGTCGTTTGACTGAATAAGTGAGGGCGAGGGGTTGGGGGAGGGGCGAGGGGTTGGGGGAGGGGCGGGCTTGCAGCAGCATTAGACTGCAGTGTCCAAATATGACACATCCGGCCGGTTTGACGTCAAGATGTGGGAGAAATTAAAACCTTGTGTTTCAGTGCGTGTGCACGTGGCCTAGTTACAAAAGCCACGGGTGAACAAAAGCTCGGCATTCCAGCCAGTGTAAAATCATTAGGAAACTATAATATGAAACATTTTCATGTGGAAAAATGCAAATTTTAGTTCATGAGTCCTTTAAAGGGTATTATAAAGTATAAAAGGGTACACTCCCCCCCACCCCCCCCCCCGCAGCCTGAAACTTTATTAAAACATGTGACTTTCTACTACCTCTGCATTCCGTGGGATGCAGAATTACTCTCCATGTTCCCTGCAGTAGGCGTGGGAGGTGGTGGTAAGAGCCCCCATCCCTCTACAGTTCTGTACTTAGTGCCCAGTTAACATCATGTCACCGGTGTGAAGTGCACGTGAAGTGCACGGAGACAGAATAAATCCATGAGTTGAGTTCCACTTTGAAACAAGTAAAACAGGACGTGGTGTTAATGCGGAGTCCACTCGATGTTTTGGGTTTGTACAGACATGAGAGCGCTTCACTGGGACATCACTGCTGCATTATCACGGCTCTGTTTGATAACTACAGATTCATATCTGTCCAAGATGGTGAAATAATTATGTTTCTGGACTGGGATTCTTCTTTAAATATGTATAAACTCCAGCTGTGCCAAGAGAACAATGAAACAATGAAATCTGACAAAGTGGGATTATGCAGCACTCAGACTATATATATCTGACCCCAGACTGTCAGTGCATCTTGTTCTCATCAGCTCTGTGTCCTTCCCACTATGTAACAGCTAGGTTAACTGTAGCTAATATGCCACTGCGCTGCTGTCCTCAGAGTCTTGTCTTATCTCTTCAAACATTCGTCTCGCTTTACCTTATACACCGTTCCAGTTCTATTAATCTAAGGTAGCTGAGACTAGAACGGGTCATGAACTCCTGGAGTGGCAGCAAGTCCTTTAGAGGCTCAGAGTCTTCACAATGTAATAATCAATTTAAATAAAAAAACATGATTTAAAGTTTGATTAGAAACATATAGTTTAAAATTTGAAACCTAATTTTAATGTTCAACCTTTATCTTAGAACAGCTGAAAGTTTAACCAGGATGAACAGCTGAACACATGATGTATGTATGCAGGACCAACACTAACACACACACACTGCAGGACCAACACTAACACACACACACTGCAGGACCAACACTAACACACACACACTGCAGGACCAACACTAACACACACACACTGCAGGACCAACACTAACACACACTGCAGGACCAACACTAACACACACACACACACACACACTGCAGGACCAACACTAACACACACACACTGCAGGACCAACACTAACACACACACACACACACACACTGCAGGACCAACACTAACACACACTGCAGGACCAACACTAACACACACACACACACACTGCAGGACCAACACTAACACACACACACACACACTGCAGGACCAACACTAACACACACACACACACACACTCCACGACCAACACTCAACACACACACACTGCAGGACCAACACTAACACACACACACTGCAGGACCAACACTAACACACACACACTGCAGGACCAACACTAACACACACACACTCCAGGACCAACACTAACACACACACACACACACACTGCAGGACCAACACTAACACACACACACACACACACACTGCAGGACCAACACTAACACACACTGCAGGACCAACACTAACACACACACACACACACACACACTGCAGGACCAACACTAACACACACACACTGCAGGACCAACACTAACACACACACACTGCAGGACCAACACTAACACACACACACTGCCGGACCAACACTAACACACACACACACACCACTGCAGGACCAACACTAACACACACACACACACACTGCAGGACCAACACTAACACACACACACACCACAGGACCAACACTAACACACACACACTGCAGGACCAACACTAACACACACACACTGCAGGACCAACACTAACACACACACACTGCAGGACCAACACTAACACACACACACTGCAGGACCAACACTAACACACACACACACCGCAGGACCAACACAAACACACACACACTGCAGGACCAACACTAACACACACACACACACACACTGCAGGACCAACACTAACACACACACACACACACTGCAGGACCAACACTAACACACACACACACACACTGCAGGACCAACACTAACACACACACACTGCAGGACCAACACTAACACACACACACTGCAGGACCAACACTAACACACACACACTGCAGGACCAACACTAACACACACTGCAGGACCAACACTAACACACACACACACACACACACTGCAGGACCAACACTAACACACACTGCAGGACCAACACTAACACACACACACTGCAGGACCAACACTAACACACACACACTGCAGGACCAACACTAACACACACACACTGCAGGACCAACACTAACACACACTGCAGGACCAACACTAACACACACACACACACACACTGCAGGACCAACACTAACACACACTGCAGGACCAACACTAACACACACACACACACACACTGCAGGACCAACACTAACACACACACACACACACTGCAGAACAAACACTAACACACACACACTGCAGAACCAACACTAACACACACACACTGCAGGACCAACACTAACACACACACACTGCAGGACCAACACTAACACACACTGCAGGACCAACACTAACACACACACACACACACACTGCAGGACCAACACTAACACACACACACACTGCAGGACCAACACTAACACACACACTGCAGGACCAACACTAACACACACACACACTGCAGGACCAACACTAACACACACACACTACAGGACCAACACTAACACACACACACTGCAGGACCAACACTAACACACACTGCAGGACCAACACTAACACACACACACACACACACACTGCAGCACCAACACTAACACACACTGCAGGACCAACACTAACACACACACACACACACACTACAGGACCAACACTAACACACACACTCTGCAGGACCAACACAAACACACACACACTGCAGGACCAACACTAACACACACACACTGCAGGACCAACACTAACACACACACACACTGCAGGACCAACACTAACACACACACACTGCAGGACCAACACTAACACACACACACTGCAGGACCAACACTAACACACACACACTGCAGGACCAACAATAACACACACACACTGCAGGACCAACACTAACACACACTGCAGGACCAACACTAACACACACACACACACACACTGCAGGACCAACACTAACACACACACACACACACTGCAGGACCAACACTAACACACACACACACACACACTGCAGGACCAACACTAACACACACACACTGCAGGACCAACACTAACACACACACACTGCAGGACCAACACTAACACACACACACTGCAGGACCAACACTAACACACACACACACACACACACCAGGACCAACACTCACACACACACACACACACTGCAGGACCAACACAAACACACACACACACACACACTGCAGGACCAACACCAACACACACACACTGCAGGACCAACACTAACACACACACACTGCAGGACCAACACTAACACACACACACTGCAGGACCAACACTAACACACACTGCAGGACCAACACTAACACACACACACACACACACTGCAGGACCAACACTAACACACACACACACACACACACACTGCAGGACCAACACTAACACACACACACTGCAGGACCAACACTAACACACACACACTGCAGGACCAACACTAACACACACACACTGCAGGACCAACACTAACACACACTGCAGGACCAACACTAACACACACACACACACACACTGCAGGACCAACACTAACACACACACTGCAGGACCAACACTAACACACACACACACTGCAGGACCAACACTAACACACACACACTACAGGACCAACACTAAACACACACACACTGCAGGACCAACACTAACACACACACACTGCAGGACCAACACTAACACACACACACTGCAGGACCAACACTAACACACACACACTGCAGGACCAACACTAACACACACTGCAGGACCAACACTAACACACACACACACACACACACTGCAGAACCAACACTAACACACACACACTGCAGGACCAACACTAACACACACACACTGCAGGACCAACACTAACACACACACACTGCAGGACCAACACTAACACACACTGCAGGACCAACACTAACACACACACACACACACACTGCAGGACCAACACTAACACACACACACACTGCAGGACCAACACTAACACACACACACTACAGGACCAACACTAACACACACACACACCACAGGACCAACACTAACACACACACCTACAGGACCAACACACACACACTGCAGGACCAACACTAACACACACACACACACACTGCAGGACCAACACTAACACACACACACACACACACTGCAGGACCAACACTAACACACACTGCAGGACCAACACTAACACACAACACACACACACTGCAGGACCAACACTAACACACACACACTGCAGGACCAACACTAACACACACACACTGCAGGACCAACACTAACACACACACACTGCAGGACCAACACTAACACACACACACACTGCAGGACCAACACTAACACACACACACTGCAGGACCAACACTAACACACACACACTGCAGGACCAACACTAACACACACACAATGCAGGACCAACACTCACACACACACACTGCAGCACCCACACTCACACACACACACTGCAGCACCAACACTAACACACCCACACTGCAGGACCAACACTAACACACACACACTACAGGACCAACACTAACACACACACACGGCAGGACCAACACTAACACACACACACACCACAGGACCAACACTAACACACACACACTGCAGGACAAACACTAACACACACACACTGCAGGACCAACACTAACACACACTGCAGGACCAACACTAACACACACACACACACACACTGCAGGACCAACACTAACACACACACACACACCACAGGACCAACACTAACACACACACACTGCAGGACCAACACTAACACACACACACTGCAGGACCAACACTAACACACACACACAGCAGGACCAACACTAACACACACACACACTGCAGGACCAACACTAACACACACACACTACAGGACCAACACTAACACACACACACACTGCAGGACCAACACTAACACACACACACTGCAGGACCAACACTAACACACACACACTGCAGGACCAACACCAACACACACACACTGCAGGACCAACACTAACACACACTGCAGGACCAACACTCACACACACACACACACACACTGCAGGACCAACACTAACACACACACACACACACACACACTGCAGGACCAACACTAACACACACTGCAGGACCAACACTAACACACACACACACACACACACCCACACACACACACACACACACACACACACACACACACACACACAAACACACAACACACACACACACACACAGCAGGACCAACACTAACACACACACACTGCAGGACCAACACTAACACACACACACTGCAGGACCAACACTAACACACACACACTGCAGGACCAACACTAACACACACACACTGCAGGACCAACACTAACACACACACACTGCAGGACCAACACTAACACACACACACTGCAGGACCAACACTAACACACACACTGCAGGACCAACACTAACACACACACACACTGCAGGACCAACACTAACACACACACACTACAGGACCAACACTAACACACACACACACTGCAGGACCAACACTAACACACACACACTGCAGGACCAACACTAACACACACACACTGCAGGACCAACACTAACACACACACACACACACACTGCAGGACCAACACTAACACACACTGCAGGACCAACACTAACACACACACACACACACACTGCAGGACCAACACTAACACACACACACACACACTGCAGGACCAACACTAACACACACACACACTGCAGGACCAACACTAACACACACACACCGCAGGACCAACACTAACACACACACACTCAGGACCAACACTAACACACACACACACACACTGCAGGACCAACACTAACACACACACACACAAACACAGCAGGACCAACACTAACACACACACACTGCAGGACCAACACAAACACACACACACTGCAGGACCAACACTAACACACACACACTGCAGGACCAACACTAACACACACACACTGCAGGACCAACACTAACACACACACACTGCAGGACCAACACTAACACACACACACACACACAGCAGGACCAACACTAACACACACACACACACACACTGCAGGACCCACACTAACACACACTGCAGGACCAACACTAACACACACACACACACACACACTGCAGGACCAACACTAACACACACTGCAGGACCAACACTAACACACACACACACACACTGCAGGACCAACACTAACACACACACACACACACACTGCAGGACCAACACTAACACACACACACTGCAGGACCAACACTAACACACACACACTGCAGGACCAACACTAACACACACACACTGCAGGACCAACACCAACACACACACACACTGCAGGACCAACACTAACACACACACACTGCAGGACCAACACTAACACACACACACTACAGGACCAACACTAACACACACACTGCAGGACCAACACTAACACACACACACACACACTGCAGGACCAACACTAACACAACACACACACACACTGCAGGACCAACACTAACACACACACACTGCAGGACCAACACTAACACACACACACTGCAGGACCAACACTAACACACACACACTGCAGGACCAACACTAACACACACACTGCAGGACCAACACAAAACACACACACACTGCAAGACCAACACTAACACACACACACTACAAGACCAACACTAACACACACACACTGCAGGACCAACACTAACACACACACACTGCAGGACCAACACTAACACACACACACACTGCAGGACCAACACTAACACACACACACTGCAGGACCAACACTAACACACACACACTGCAGGACCAACACTAACACACACACACTGCAGGACCAACACTAACACACACACACACACACACTGCAGGACCAACACTAACACACACACACACACACTGCAGGACCAACACTCACACACACACACACACACACTGCAGGCCAACACTAACACACACACACTGCAGGACCAACACTAACACACACACACTGCAGGACCAACACTAACACACACTGCAGGACCAACACTAACACACACACACACACACACTACAGGACCAACACTAACACACACACACCGCAGGACCAACACTAACACACACACACACTGCACGACCAACACTAACACACACACACTGCAGAACCAACACTAACACACACACACTGCAGGACCAACACTAACACACACACACTGCAGGACCAACACTAACACACACTGCAGGACCAACACTAACACACACACACACACACACACTGCAGGACCCACACTAACACACACACACACACACACTGCAGGACCAACACTAACACACACACAAACACACACACACTCCAACACCAACACTAACACACACACACTGCAGGACCAACACTAACACACACACACTGCAGGACCAACACTAACACACACACACTGCAGGACCAACACTAACACACACACACTGCAGGACCAACACTAACACACACACACACACACACACACTGCAGGACCAACACTAACACACACTGCAGGACCAACACTAACACACACACACACACACTGCAGGACCAACACTAACACACACACACTGCAGGACCAACACTAACACACACACACTGCAGGACCAACACTAACACACACACACTGCAGGACCAACACTAACACACACTGCAGGACCAACACTAACACACACACACTGCAGGACCAACACTAACACACACACACCACGACCCACACACACACACACACACACTGCAGAACCAACACTAACACACACACACTGCAGGACCAACACTAACACACACTGCAGGACCAACACTAACACACACACACACACACACACACTGCAGGACCAACACTAACACACACTCCAGGACCAACACTAACACACACACACTGCAGGACCAACACTAACACACACACACTGCAGGACCAACACTAACACACACACACACTGCAGGACCAACACTAACACACACACACACACACACTGCAGGACCAACACTAACACAAACACACACACACTGCAGGACCAACACTAACACACACACACTGCAGGACCAACACTAACACACACACACTGCAGGACAAACACTAACACACACACACACACACACTGCAGGACCAACACTAACACACACACACACACACTGCAGGACCAACACTAACACACACACACTGCAGGACCAACACTAACACACACACACTGCAGGACCAACACTAACACACACACACTACAGGACCAACACTAACACACACACACACACACACTGCAGGACCAACACTAACACACACACACACACACTGCAGGACCAACACTAACACACACACACACTGCAGGACCAACACTAACACACACACACTGCAGGACCAACACTAACACACACACACTGCAGGACCAACACTAACACACACACACTGCAGGACCAACACTAACACACACACAGGACCAACACTAACACACACACACACACACTGCAGGACAAACACTAACACACAAACACACACACACTGCAGGACCAACACTAACACACACACACTGCAGGACCAACACTAACACACACACACTGCAGGACCAACACTAACACAAACACACACACACACACACTGCAGGACCAACACTAACACACACTGCAGGACCAACACTAACACACACACACTGCAGGACCAACACTAACACACACACACTGCAGGACCAACACTAACACACACACACTGCAGGACCAACACTAACACACACACACACACACTGCAGGACCAACACTAACACACACACACTGCAGGACCAACACTAACACACACACTGCAGGACCAACACTAACACACACACACTGCAGGACCAACACTAACACACACACACACACACTGCAGGACCAACACTAACACACACACACACACACAGGACCAACACTAACACACACACACTGCAGCACCAACACTAACACACACACACCGCAGGACCAACACTAACACACACACACACTGCAGGACCAACACTAACACACACACACACACACACTGCAGGACCAACACTAACACACACACACTGCAGGACCAACACTAACACACACACACTGCAGGACCAACACTAACACACACACACTGCAGGACCAACACTAACACACACACACACACACACACACTGCAGGACCAACACTAACACACACACACACACACACTGCAGGACCAACACAAACACACACACACTGCAGGACCAACACTAACACACACACACTGCAGGACCAACACTAACACACACTGCAGGACCAACACTAACACACACACACACACACACTGCAGGACCAACACTAACACACACACACACACACTGCAGGACCAACACTAACACACACACACACACACACTGCAGGACCAACACTAACACACACACACTGCAGGACCAACACCAACACACACACACTGCAGGACCAACACTAACACACACACACTCCCACACACACACACACACACACACACTGCAGGACCAACACTAACACACACACACACACACACTGCAGGACCAACACTAACACACACACACTGCAGGACCAACACTAACACACACACACTGCAGGACCAACACTAACACACACACACTGCAGGACCAACACTAACACACACACACACACACTGCAGGACCAACACTAACACACACACACACACACACTGCAGGACCAACACTAACACACACACACTGCAGGACCAACACTAACACACACACACTGCAGGACCAACACTAACACACACTGCAGGACCAACACTAACACACACACACACACACACACTGCAGGACCAACACTAACACACACTGCAGGACCAACACTAACACACACACACTGCAGGACCAACACTAACACACACACACTACAGGACCAACACTAACACACACACACTACAGGACCAACACTAACACACACACACACACACTGCAGGACCAACACTAACACACACACACTGCAGGACCAACACTAACACACACACACTGCAGGACCAACACTAACACACACACACTGCAGGACCAACACTAACACACACACACACACACACACACTGCAGGACCAACACTAACACACACACACTGCAGGACCAACACTAACACACACACACTGCAGGACCAACACTAACACACACACTGCAGGACCAACACTAACACACACACACACTGCAGGACCAACACTAACACACACACACTACAGGACCAACACTAACACACACACACTGCAGGACCAACACTAACACACACACACACTGCAGGACCAACACTAACACACACACACTACAGGACCAACACTAACACACACACACTGCAGGACCAACACTAACACACACTGCAGGACCAACACTAACACACACACACACACACTGCAGGACCAACACTAACACACACACACACACACACTGCAGGACCAACACTAACACACACACACTGCAGGACCAACACTAACACACACACACTGCAGCACCAACACTAACACACACACACACACTGCAGCACCAACACTCACACACACACACTGCAGGACCAACACTAACACACACACACTGCAGGACCAACACTAACACACACACACTGCAGGACCAACACTAACACACACACACTGCAGGACCAACACTAACACACACACACTGCAGGACCAACACTAACACACACACACTGCAGGACCAACACTAACACACACACACTGCAGGACCAACACTAACACACACACACTGCAGGACCAACACTAACACACACACACTGCAGGACCAACACTAACACACACACACACACACTGCAGGACCAACACTAACACACACACACACACACACCGCAGGACCAACACTAACACACACACACTGCAGGACCAACACTAACACACACACACTGCAGGACCAACACTAACACACACACACTGCAGGACCAACACTAACACACACACTGCAGGACCAACACTAACACACACACACACCACAGGACCAACACTAACACACACACACTGCAGGACCAACACTAACACACACACACTGCAGGACCAACACTAACACACACACACTGCAGGACCAACACCAACACACACACACAACAGGACCAACACAAACACACACACACACTGCAGGACCAACACTAACACACACACACTGCAGGACCAACACTAACACACACACACTGCAGGACCAACACCAACACACACACACTACAGGACCACACAAACACACACACACTGCAGGACCAACACTAACACACACACACTGCAGGACCAACACTCACACACACACACTGCAGGACCAACACTAACACACACACACTGCAGGACCAACACTAACACACACACACTGCAGGACCAACACTAACACACACACACTGCAGGACCAACACTAACACACACACACTGCAGGACCAACACTAACACACACACACACTGCAGGACCAACACTAACACACACACACTGCAGGACCAACACTAACACACACACACTGCAGGACCAACACTAACACACACACACTGCAGGACCAACACTAACACACACACACTGCAGGACCAACACTAACACACACACACACACACACACACTGCAGGACCAACACTAACACACACTGCAGGACCAACACTAACACACACACACACACACACTGCAGGACCAACACTAACACACACACACACACACTGCAGGACCAACACTAACACACACACACTACAGGACCAACACTAACACACACACACACTGCAGGACCAACACTAACACACACACACTGCAGGACCAACACTAACACACACACACTGCAGGACCAACACTAACACACACTGCAGGACCAACACTAACACACACACACACACACACACTGCAGGACCAACACTAACACACACTGCAGGACCAACACTAACACACACACACACACACACTGCAGGACCAACACTAACACACACACACACACACACACACTGCAGGTCTGTGCACATCAGACCATCTTCTAACAGATAAACACAGAAAGACCCAGCTGAGAATCAAACTAAAGACTTTTCTGTCACACTAACCTCTGCACCATCGTGCAGCCTGAATCTTCTGTGTTTTTCAAATAGTAACGGCTTATTTTGTTTCCATGTATTTCACATTAAACGTATATGAAATGTAAAACTGGATAGTCTGTTTGGGGAAATTCAGAATTAATATTATATTATAAGAAGTAATGGTACAATACAAACTAATATAATAAGGACAAAATATAACAAGTAGGTGTATTTAACTAGAACTGAATCTAGTCTTTAGACCTGACGGCTGTTTTTTCAAACCAAGTAAAAGCAACTTATTCTAATCAATATGTTCTTCTTCTCATTTGTTATTTTCCCCAAAACCCTCCAGAACAGGACCTTTGGAGGAAGTGAGGACAGATATTTTCTTTAGGAGGTTAAGACATCAATAGATCTGCCATGAATGAACAACAACAACAAAGAACTGAGGGAGGCACCACTGCCAGCTAAATAAACGTTTGTTTGAAACGCTGGAGGATGACAGGTTAGCATTAGCAGTGCAAAGCTGCCAGGAACAGGTCCTGAAAGAAGAAGGTGCTTACCTGAAGCGTTTTTCAGGTAGCCATTAGAGTCCACAGTGGTGTACATGACATAAGGTCCAGGCTGATTCACACCAAAAGGCTGCAAAAACACATTCAAATACATACATTAACATTATTTAGTTGTTTATCTGTCTGTGTTAAAGAGGAAAGGAACCACAGATGAAAAACATTATTTTTAGTATTTTTACACAGTGATGGTCCGACCCAGCTGGCTCGAATCTGCCTGAGCATAAATCAGAGTGACGTTTGCGTGTTTGTGCATCAGTGTGGGTGGATGCTAAACTCTTGTCTCATCTCCTGATTATGAAAAGATGACAGGGAACGAGGAGACTTGTCGAGTTCTCCTTCACTTTACATCAGCTAATCATGAAACACGCTGCAGGACAAGCTCGGCCCTTTCTGCTGTGACATGCAGCAGCCGGGCGACGGGGGAATAAAAATCAGCTTCAAAACACAAAAACCATGGCCAAGAAAAAAACCATGAGCAGAGCAGTGGGCTGAATGCATGAAGAAGAGAGGTGTGACTAAGAGGAGGAAGGGTAGGAGAGTGAAATGGAAAGACAGAGCTGGCTGATGGATGGGAGAGGAAAGGAGCTGAAACAGCCGCAAGCACCACTCGTCTACTGCATTCATCATAAATTTCACTTAGACAACAAGCGGGCGGAAGAGCAGACAGAAAAGCAAAACAACCAGCAGCCTCCTGTTGATGTCAGAGCTGATGTGTTTAGCAAAGGACTTTCCACCAGAGACCAGTCAGACTTACTGTTTTAGTCCTGTTTGTTTCCCTGTTCGTCCACCTACATGTAATAATTAGCCTTCGTAGCATTAATGCACTCATTATAAATTAAATATGCTCATAAGCACTCAGTATATGAAATGCTTTCAACACTAGAAAGGCCACAGGAAGGTGAACTCAACTGCATTCTCCCAGCAACATCCTGAGTCACAACAGACGGCGACGTCATGAGACAGATTTTTCTCAGATTGTCTTAGCGTCTGTCAGAAACAAAAAAAGCTCTCTTTTAGCATTAGCTCTCTTTCTGTTATGATTATATTGATGTTTTTTACTGCTCTGAGTGCGCTGGCGTCACCGTTGATGGAGACGCCGTCGTACCCGACGCAGGGGCAAACTGGGAACATGTAGCAGTGATGAAACCATCAATCCAAGTCAGATTCAGCAGAGATCCGAGCTGTCAGAGTCTGTGTTTAATAACAAAACTCAAACAGCTCGTCCCAGAGCTCCAGATCAAATGTTATCACTTTCAGAGGAAAAACTCTTGTTTTATTAGAGACGATTCACCAACAGAAGAAGAAACTAGCAAGTGTTCGATGGTGGAAGTGTCTGTGATCACCAAGACGGTCTGAGAGAGTCACTTCTCTCAGGAAACAAAACAAAACAAAACAAAACAAAACAAAACAAAACAAAACAAAACAAAACAAAACAAAACAAAACAAAACAAAACAAAACAAAACAAAACAAAACACAAATAACATTTAAATTAAATCAAACAAAACACAAATAACATTTAAATTAAATCAAACAAAAAATAAAATAATAAATACACCTTTGATAAAATAAATGAAAATAAAAGTACAGCGACATTTTTCTCACCTTAACGTCATCGGGACAGGCGTTGGAGCAGAGACCGCTGAGCACTGAGGAAGAGGAGGGCAGACAGTCAGATGTTGTTTTCACTAACATTTTATGTTGTGAAATTTGGGCTGTTGCTGCAGAAATTATAAGATTTCAAACCAACATAACTGCTTATCCAGTGAATCTAAATACTTTTATGAATAAATAATTAAATATAAAATCATGAACAGCATTTACATCCTGATATTTCATGATATTTTATACATGGATGTAGACAAGACAGACAGACAGTAACAATTAAAACTGTAAAAACTGAAGGTGTAATTCATTAACATGAGCGTGTGTTTTAGGAGCATTTCACTTATTTGTCTGGACGAGTGAAGCGAGGAGAAGTCCACCGAATTGTAAATCAGTTATTACAGAAGGGATTTCATTAGCATACTAATGAGGTTCATGGTTGAAGCTAAAGCTTCATTGTGTTTATGGAGTCAAACACTGAGCTGCATTACACAGTTACACAAAGACCCAGTTCAAACTGATCAGGTGAACCAGGACTTGCACCAGAATCCACCACAAACAGAATGTACCTGCTTTAGTCTCAAGTTTAGGCCCAGGTCCGGGTTTAGTCCTGAGTTTAGTCCCAGGTCCAAGTTTAGTCCTGAGTTTAGTCCCAGGTCCGGGTTTAGTCCTGAGTTTAGTCCCATGTCCAGATTTAGTCCCATGTCTTGGTTTAGTCCTGAGTTTAGTCCCGGGTCCAGGTTTAGTCCTGAGTTTAGTCCCATGTCCGGGTTTAGTCCTGAGTTTAGTCCCATGTCCGGGTTTAGTCCTGAGTTTAGTCCCAGGTCCGGGTTTAGTCCTGAGTTTAGTCCCATGTCCGGGTTTAGTCCCATGTCCGAGTTTAGTCCTGAGTTTAGTCCCAGGTCCGGGTTTAGTCCTGGGTTTAGTCCCAGGTCCAGGTTTAGTCCTGAGTTTAGTCCTGGGTTTAGTTGTGAATTACTCCTGGGTTTAGTCCAAGGTTTAGTTGTGAGTTTAGTCTTTGGGTTTAGTCCCAGGTCCGGGTTTAGTCCTGCGTTTAGTCCCAGGTCCGGGTTTAGTCCTGCGTTTAGTCCCAGGTCCGGGTATAGTCCTGGGTTTAGTTGTGAGTTTAGTCCTGAGTTTAGTCCTGGGTTTAGTTGTGAGTTTAGTCCTGGGTTTTGTTGTGAGTTTAGTCCTGGGTTTAGTCCTGGGTTTAGTTGTGAGTTTAGTCCTGGGTTTAGCTGTGAGTTTAGTCCTGGGTGTAGTTGTGAATTTAGTCCTGGGTTTAGTTGTGAGTTTAGTCCTGGGTTTAGTTGTGAGTTTAGTCCTGGGTTTAGTTGTGAGTTTAGTCCTGGGTTTAGTTGTGAGTTTAGTCCTGGGTTTAGTTGTGAGTTTAGTCCTGGGTTTAGCTGTGAGTTTAGTCCTGGGTTTTGTTGTGAGTTTAGTCCTGGGTTAAGTCCTGAGTTTAGTCCTGGGTTTAGTTGTGAGTTTAGTCCTGGGTTAAGTCCTGAGTTTAGTCCTGGGTTTAGTTGTGAGTTTAGTCCTGGGTTTAGTCCTGAGTTTAGTCCTGGGTTTAGTTGTGAGTTTAGTCCTGGGTTAAGTCCTGAGTTTAGTCCTGGGTTTAGTTGTGAGTTTAGTCCTGGGTTAAGTCCTGAGTTTAGTCCTGGGTTTAGTCCCAGTTCCGGGTATAGTCCTGGGTTTACTTAAGAGTTTAGTCCTGGGTTTAGTTGTGAGTTTAGTCCTGGGTTGAGTCCTGAGTTTAGTCCTGGGTTAAGTCCTGAGTTTAGTCCTGGGTTTAGTTAAGAGTTTAGTCCTGGGTTTAGACCTGGGTTTAGTTGTGAATTTAGTCCTGGGTTTAGTCCTGAGTTTAGTCCTGGGTTTAGTCCTGAGTTTAGTCCTGGGTTTAGTCCTGAGTTTAGTCCTGGGTTTAGTTAAGAGTTTAATCCTGGGTTTAGACCTGGGTTTAGTTGTGAATTTAGTCCTGGGTTTAGTCCTGAGTTTAGTCCTGGGTTTAGTCCTGAGTTTAGTACTGGGTTTAGACGGCATTGAAGACAAGTAAAATGATAAAAACACTTCTTTAAGAAAACCCAACACCAGAAACCAGCCGTCACTGAACTGATCCAATCCTACAAATTTCATTTAAATTTAGGTAATTATTATTTATAAAAGAATAACCCACAGCCTAGCCATCACTTTAAACTACCTTTAGCAACAAACAAGTAACAGTTTCAATGTGCCTGACTGACTGACTGACCCAGTAATAGGATAATGAGACCAGCAGAATCAGAACCTTTACTCTAGATGCATTCAAACCAAAAACCTGTCCACCTCCTGAAACCAGTGTTTAAAGAAAACTGCTTTTATTGATTTGAGTTAAAGCTCAGACACATGATGAGATATCACACCTGGATAAGCCTCCCAAAAACAGAATCCAAAAAACCTGCAGAGACCATCATGAGAACGTGTTTAACTCCATCTCCTCCATGACAGTCATTACACAGAGTCCCAAAACAGCTTCAGTGTTTATATTCCAGAAACTCAGCTGGTTTGGGATCAAACACTGTTCATAAATCCTTGTAAATCTAAAGAGAATATTTAAAAAGTTTTTTGTTTTTTATTTGCTACATGATGTAAATACTGTAAAGTGTCCGTCTCTCATGCAGCTCTGGGTTTCTCCACCTTCAGCTGAGGTACTGACTGACACCATCACAATAAACACTGGCAATAAATAAACTGTATTATCTCTTTAAACTCAGTTAGGTTTACAAAATGCTTTACAGGAAGTATAAACTGGTGCCAGCTGGAGTAAGCTGCAATTTCAGTTTTACATAAAAACAATGTGAAAATTACTCACAGAAATCTTATTTAAAAATATCATATTTTGTCATTTAGAAAACAAAACAGGTTAAAGAGTCTGGAAGATCAAAGGGTTTTTCATTTTTTAATAGATTTTTTCATCCTGATTTTGATTCAAAAAGGAGCAACTGGACTTCTTTTCAATCTAAATGTTTCAATAAACTGAGAAAAAAATCCAGTTGCTCTTTTTTTGAACACTTTGTGGACTGACACGTCCTGGATGACCCTCATTTTGTTTATAGCTGCTTTAAAGAGGCCATTTCATACACATTTCAGGACTTTGTGGTTATTTCTTAAGTATTAACCAGTAATATGAAACATTTTATATCTAAAAAACATCAGGAAACACTGATTAACAGACCTTTCAATCTGTCTGCGTCAAAATTCAGCTGGTTTCGTCAGGCTTTGGGCAGCAGCTCGTTCATATTCATTATTCAAATTTTAAGTCAGATTGGCTACTAAACTAGCCTATGAGAGCAAGGTGTACTGTTTCCTGCCCCGCTGTGCATGGCAACAGGACACGCAGCCTCTTCTGGTTTGTTACGAGTTTATGCTAACAGCTTTTAGCTAGCAGCATGCTAGCCGTGGTTTCAACTGCAGGAGCTGATGAATACTAACGAACAAAGGAGTTGTGATGAAACAGATACAGGCCGTTAGAACTCGGGAGAACTCGGGTTTTATCACCACCTGCGTAGTTTGAGAGATTAAAACTGAAAGAGAAGTTGTTGACCTGTTTTCACCCACTATGAAGGTAAGAACACCTGTGGAGCTAAAATATTCAACAGAAACCTCAGAAACACTGTTTTTAATGGAAGGGACTCTTTAATAATAAGAGCGGTGAGTGTAGATATAGAAACGATGATACAATAATGTTAACAATGTTACTGAACTGCAGTGGAGCAAAGTAAAAACACAAACAACAGAAACATGATAATGATGAAAGCTGATAGATGTAGGACATTTAGACTTTCTGCTGACGCTGGAAGTAAAAACTGTTCCAGCTGTTGGAACGAGGTTTGAACTCCTGACTGAGAGACTGTTTAACTGCCTGAGCTACAAATTTAATCTCTCATCTGATCAGGATCAATCAATCTGCATCTAGAAACATAAACCCTGTTGTATCTAGAAATGTACCGAGCTCTCTGGTTCTGGTGCCGCTCATGAGTCCGGTTTCAGAGAGGTTTGAAATGTTGATAGAAAGAAAGAGATTGGATGATGAGTTTTAACTTGGTGTAGCAGGATCCTGTCTGACGTGTCTGGTCACATTCTGATGCAGGTCCAAATGCTCTGTTTACTCATGCAGCTCTCTGACTCTGGACAGTGTCCATCGTCTCTAATTTGTTCTGGGACTTTCACAAATGAAGATAAAGACATTCTGCCACCTGGAACTGCTTCATCCAAAAGCTTTTCTTTAAATGAGTTTCTAAAAATGAAGGAACCAAGTCTTCCTGTCTCACTTATCTGGTGACGAGTTTTATTCTACAATGTAGCACCTGTGTTTGCTGGCCGCATCATGTAAACATCACATGAACAACAATGGAGGACGGCGTGGTCGTAGCTGTGCATTACGGGTTTGAAACAGCGTTCAGCTGCTAGAATCATCTGAATGTTGTTACTATCTGTTTGTTTGTACAGGCTCCACCTCGAGCATCTGCAACAGACAGGAAGCTAACTTTCTGTTTCCATGTTAACTTCTAATGCAGCACAGCAGAAAATCTAGTTTTTGATTTCAAACACTCGCGTCAAAATATGTTCTTATCATGTCACAAAGTGAGATATGTCCCTCCCCCTTTTCCCTCTTCCCCAAAACAAACTGTGACAAATTACAGCAGTGTAATATGCAAATGAGTTAGTGTTAAATCACTGTATACAGCACTGCGCCATTTTCCTGAGCTCTGATCCTTTTACATGGTACCTCGTCTGCCGTCACTTTGTAGGAATAAACAAGAGGATTTTTTTCTTTTAAGACTTTGATTTAAAAAGAAATTGAGTACGTGTCACAAAAGCAAATTGGCTGCTTTGAAGTTCACAAGATTATTAAGAAGATGCCTGAAGCAGAATTCAGATGGAGCTTCCACCAGAGATAAACATGCAGACCCTGACCCAGACTGACCATCAGCTCATTACAATAGCTGCTATTTAACATGTTAGTGAACCAGTCTGAGTTCAGAAATACATCATTTCTTTTGGTAAAGTAACCTCATCTCATCCACAATATCATTTATTTGTCATTTAACACAAACAGTGTAGATTTCACAAAGCAAACCGAAGGTACTCCCAGAAACCATCTGTGTTCATTTGCAGAAACAACCAGTGTTTCAGTCTGAGATAACGAACCCATCGAGCAGTGACCACAGACAAATACAGTCCAGATGATGTTCTGCATCTTCTTCTCAATATTTTACTGGCCTAGAAGTTAAGAAAAGCCAAATTAAAGACGGATTTAAAAAAGATACGAGGTTATTTGGTTTTGTAAGGTTTAATGATTTTAGACAACAGAGCAGGATTCTGGTCCAAGTGTGTTCTGTATAATTATACTGCTCATCAACTCTAAGCAAACACCAGATCAACACAACACTATCATCCATGAAGGACTCAATAATCAATAAATCATAGAGATTCTTTATTCATCACTTGTTTGAACTTCAAGCCGTTAAGGGTCACGGTGCTTTCATCAGTCTGTGGCACCATATCAATCGATAGCACAGCAGGATTAGACTGTCATTTGTCTGAAGTACAGCTCATTTGAAAGGGAAGGAAAGAGAACTCGGGTCAAAAAGAAAAAACTAAACACTGCAGCAGGACTCTGAGTCACACGATAGAACCTCAGTCCACATCAATCGCCTCCTTCGACTAAAACAAATAAACAGCAGCTGTTTCTACTGCAACATCTGGGCTGCACAGTGGTGCAGTTGGCTAGCACTGTTGAGTAGGAGATAGAAGGGCTTGGGTTCAACTCCAGGTTGGTACCTTTCCTCATCGAGGCTGCATGGATGGACCAAAAACAAGCATGTTACATCAAGTGGTGGTTCTGATTAGCCCTAGGTGTACATGTGTGATGAAAGAAATGAAAGGTATTTCATCTTTTTGTTGCACCTGTCCAGTTGTAACCCCGCCTCTCATGGATGGATGGATGGATGGATGGATGGATGGATGGATGGATACTAAACGTACCTGTTTAGTTGTTATCTCTTGTTTTACCTTCGTAGTCTTCTGCTTCCATCATTTCTACATTATCAGTATTTTTTTCTGAATTTTTAGCATCAAACACTGAGAATACTTTTGAATACAATAAAAACATTTACAACAAATCTTTAACTTAATGAGCCACAAAGCAATTAATGTTGAATGAGTTTGTTGAGGGCAAATAAAAAACAAACAAGAGAACTAGTGAGGCAACCCTAAAGAATGGGGGGGGGGTGGGGTGCAGACGGTATTGGAATGGGTCTGATCTACATGTTACTATCACTAACAACTCAAAATGAATCACTTCATTACTTACTCTATTTTACTTACAGAAATTAAATGTCTCAAAATTATCAAAAAGACCTAAAAGACCCCTAAAAATCCTGGTGTGTTCAGTGCTGCATGAGTGTCTCTCATCAGAACTTTAAACTGAGAATCTTCCCACCACGACAGAAAGAAAACTCAAAGACACTTTCAGGAAGTAGAGCCGTGTCACATGACCAGTTATATCAGATAACAAGATTAAAACACACTGTTTGGTCAAATATCTGCCCAGAAATTCAAAAAATAGATTCATAATATAGATTTTAGTCACATCACCCAGTTCCACTTCAAAAACTGCAAATTTATCTTCATTAAATCAACAAAAAATTCTGGAAAAAACCTCAATCACTGAAAACAAACAAAAAGGATAATAGGCACAAAAACATTGTTTATTTTTATTTTATTTTCTATATTAATCCCTCGTGGGGAAATTTGTCTCTGCATTTGACCCATCCTCACCGTGAGGTGAGGAGCAGAGGGCAGCCATCTTGAACAGCACCTGGGGCAGTTTCGGGGTTCACTATCTTGCCCAAGGATACTTCAACACGTAGCCTCTTGCTGGGACACGGGATCAAGCTCCGGTTTCCCTATCGGACGGTGACCTCCTTCCCGACAGACTACGGCTGCCCCGAGGCAGCGGCAGGTTCACTATCTTGCCCAAGGACACTTCGACGTAGTTTGCCAGCACCGGGGATCGAACCCACCATCTTTCGAATGAAGGGCGATCACCCTTCCGCTAGACTACGCCCCCCAATTTATGGCATCTGGTCATCCAGAGTTTCACACAATGTCTGACAAACCTGAAAGAATGTTCACTAAACAACATCCTGTTGAACCCCAACAAGATAAAAACTGGTCCATCCAAAGACCCAGTTCAGATCTTTACACAGGAGAACCGAGTCCTCAGGTCAAGACTCAGTCCACCTAGGACAAGGGACACTCTGGGACAACAGTAAGGTTCTTATTTTGGACACTTATATACTGTAGGTAGCCATCTTTGCCAAAGGAGATCTTGTTAGAACTGAGAGGTCTGAAGTTTCAGCTTCCCAGATCTTACAATGCAGCTCTGAATTAGTTTATTAGAACTGTTTCATAATAATTTCCACCTTCAGACCTGAGACCAAGGAGGATGCAGGGATGGGTGATATTTAATCCAGCTCACTGGCTACAGTTTAAACACCTGGTAACCTGCACTTTTAATCTGAAATGAAAAAAAAAACCCTTGAAAGAGAAATGAAATGTCTTCAAGAACCAAGAAAAACCCGGCTGCCTACAGCGAGTACTTTACCCTAACACTGGAGGACTGAGAACCTTCACCACACTGACATCAGAAGGAGAGAACAGGAGCAAACTTGTTAAGTAAAAATATTGTAACGTGAATTTATTGATGAAAAATGACAAAAACCACCCAAACTGTTAACAGCATTAATACTGAAATCCTTCCTCACTCAGTGGGCTCAGAGTCACTCCAGGAGGTCCATGATGGGTGTTTCTGCATGTGCAGGTCAGGCTGTCACACGTATGACAGACAGGAAACTCAATCCAGCTTCTTTTATTCTCTGCACTTCAATCCTCGATAGACATGTAACAAGAATATAACAGCTCCAGGTCGCTCAGACAAGATCCGAGGAATAGATGTCAAACTTTCTGTGGGGAAAAGAGTTTGTTCCTCACACACATACATGCACATGCACACACAGACACACACACAGTTGAACTTCCCTATATTGTGGTACAAAGCTAATGGAGTGGAGGATGATCTGCCCTCTGCACCCAGCGTTGATCTGTGTGAGGACATGTGTGACTTTTCATCCAACGAGACAGTGAGCAGCGATTTTTGTTTGTATCACACAAGATAATTTAAAAAACTCACAAAAACCACCAGTAAAAGATTAATTAGGATTTTTTTGCTGAGCAAGAATATTTTAACATGCAAATCTAAAAACACCAGAAATGTAATTCAAAGGGAAAATTTTCAGTGTCAAAGTGAAAGTAATTGTTTTTGTTGCCAAGTGGCAGCAACCACCTGACTAGCAGGGATGTTTTATTGTCTGGATTTCTTCCTAATTGGGAAATTAACAAGCTGACCTGACTGGATCCTCCACACATGCTGGTTTGCTGTTTTCAGAAACTCAGCAGTTAGAGACGATGATGAAAACATTCCTGGTTCAAACTGCCTGAAGTTTAAAGGTAATACTCACTGGAACAATTCATGGATATCTTAATGAGAAAGCTGATGAGACGCAGGTTGAAACGAGGGTATTGTACATGTTTCACACTCATTCACAAGTGGGACAGCTGAAGTGAGGAAACTGGGCCAGTTCCCATGGTGATCCAGGAGCCTGGTGCTCAAACACAGACCCAAACTGAAACACTAACATCCTCAAAGGTGGAATTAAGTTACTTGTATGTCATTTACACTTCAGCACCCCAGTGTGTTACACGTGTTTCCTAACCCAGATAGTTTAATTATCTTAATGCTGGTTAGAAAAAGCAAACGACCGTCAGGTTCAGTCAGACTTTCATTTCATGTGAGGAGCTTCAGACTTTATCAACCTTTTAACCAACAAATGGTTAATTAATGAGGGTTTAAGGTCAGTTTAATGATGATTAAAAACATGTTCTATATTCAGACCTGCTTCACTGATCAACATGTGACGGCTTCCTGACAGCTGCCTGTTAGCTGTGGAGATGCAGAGAGAATGTTCTGAGGACCTCTCTGGAGCTGATTGTATAAAGACGGATGAACAAAGCCTTCTTTTCTGGAGAGTTAATTAGAACAGCTCACAGGCCAGTAGAGGACTGACTCCCTGTAGCATCCATCCTGTTAGATCCCTGATGAGGCTGAGACACTCCCAGGTCAGACAGCTGGAGGACTTGATGTGGACAGACTAAAGTTTAAAGGTACAGTATTTAAGAATTTTACAGGTAAATACTCACACAACAGTTTAATGTCCCACCAATGTTGAAAATAAAGTCACATTGTAACAGATCTGGATCTCAGTCAGCTGGGTGGTCTCTAGTTTCTGTCATTTTATAAAAGCTAACCCGGACCAGAATCATTATTTACACGTCCAGACTTCCTGGTTCCATAACGAATCACATGTGAGTCTGCAAGGCTGCCAAGTCTTCAACACAAGCAGCTGGAATTCCACAACGACCAGCAGCAAAAAGTAAGAAACCACCACATCCTTCTAACTGATCAGCTGAGCTGCATGTGATGGGGCGTTCAAATGCACTTAGGAAAACTCAACGCTGAACAAATAGACCATCAGATATTCCCAAAAACTGAACAAATACAAGAGAAACTAAATGAGGATCAACATCAGAACTGGCAACCCAACAGAAACATCAGGGAGGGGAGGGGGGGAGGGGGGGGGGCGGATGGTTTTGTTTTCTACATGAACTACAGGATTCAGATTTGACAACTAGGTCTAATTCTTACATAATGTACGTTTAAGATCAGTCAGAGTTTTTACACCTAAAGTGTGGATCTGGCAAAATGTCCTATTTTCATTGTGAAACATGAAAAATTAATTATTAGGATGTAAAAAGTGACAATAAATGAAAATGTTCCACAGCAAACGAGTTGAACATTCAGAGTAATCTGTGTCATCAAAACACAAAATACAACCTGAACGACAAATGATTTACTAACAAAGAACTACACACTGAACACTACAGCCTTCAGCCAATTGTAGGCCACACCTGTCCCATGTTGGCACATGCACGCATGCACGGACACACGCACACGGCTAAAATTTAATGAGACCTCCATAGACACACATGACATGTTGTGTCAGTGTGTTTAGCTACAGGTGCAAGACAGTGTAGACACAAAAAGCAAAGAGTCTCTCTCTCACACACACACACACACACACACACACACACACACACACACACCCAAGTGTGTTTTGGTATCCTTATGGGGACCGTCCATTGACTTCCATTGATTTTAGTAACTAGATTTATACCTAACCCAAACCCTTTTACTAACCTTAACCATTACTGATCTATAACTAACCCTAAGACTAACTAAAACTCTATTCACACCATACCTATAAACCTAACCCCTAACCCTAAAAAGGGGAGTCCCCCTCATGGGGACCAGGCTTCGGTCCCCACAAGAACCCTCGGACCCCAGAAAGATAGTAAAAGTCAGGAAACGGGTCCTCAGGAGGTCAGAAATACAAACCCACACACACACACACACACACACACACACACACACACACACACACACACACACACACACACACACACACACACCTGTCTTTTGGTATCCTTATGGGGACCGTCCATTGACTTCCATTGATTTTAGTAACTAGATTTATACCTAACCCAAACCCTTTTACTAACCTTAACCATTACTGATCTATAACTAACCCTAAGACTAACTAAAACTCTATTCACAACATACCTATAAACCTAACCCCTAACCCTAAAAAGGGGAGTCCCCCTCATGGGGACCAGGCTTCGGTCCCCACAAGAACCCTCGGACCCCAGAAAGATAGTAAAAGTCAGGAAACGGGTCCTCAGGAGGTCAGAAATACAAACCCACACACACACACACACACACACACACACACACACACCCAAGTGTGTTTTGGTATCCTTATGGGGACCGTCCATTGACTTCCATTGATTTTAGTAACTAGATTTATACCTAACCCAAACCCTTTTACTAACCTTAACCATTACTGATCTATAACTAACCCTAAGACTAACTAAAACTCTATTCACACCATACCTATAAACCTAACCCCTAACCCTAAAAAGGGGAGTCCCCCTCATGGGGACCAGGCTTCGGTCCCCACAAGAACCCTCGGACCCCAGAAAGATAGTAAAAGTCAGGAAACGGGTCCTCAGGAGGTCAGAAATACAAACCCACACACACACACACACACACACACACACACACACACACACACACACACACACACACACCCAAGTGTGTTTTGGTATCCTTATGGGGACCGTCCATTGACTTCCATTGATTTTAGTAACTAGATTTATACCTAACCCAAACCCTTTTACTAACCTTAACCATTACTGATCTATAACTAACCCTAAGACTAACTAAAACTCTATTCACACCATACCTATAAACCTAACCCCTAACCCTAAAAAGGGGAGTCCCCCTCATGGGGACCAGGCTTCGGTCCCCACAAGAACCCTCGGACCCCAGAAAGATAGTAAAAGTCAGGAAACGGGTCCTCAGGAGGTCAGAAAGACACACACCCACACACACACACACACACACACACACACACACACACACACACACACACACACACACACACACACACACACACCAGTCACTCTGAGATGCTCATCACTTCTCGTTGTCCTCAGGCTGCTTTGCTGACTGCAGGGCAGCTTCCAGGCACCACACACACACACACCTGACCTGCATCACACTGTGACAAGCAGTGAGCTGATATCTGGTCTAAAGAAGCAACAGAATGTCCAGAAATGTCCACCTGGTCATGACATAGACACCCGTGTATCAGGGATGACATATACAGACTTGTTGTTGCTGAAAACTTGAACTAAACTGAGTTTAGATGCACACAGACAACTCTAGATCATCTATAGTGTAAAAAACCTTTATAGGAACAAACATTGTTATTTAATAAATATCTAATTAGTTTAACTATCTGACATTATGAGTCTAAAGTCAGAGGTTGGGGGGTGAAACTGTCTGGTTCAAAATAACTCTGGCTTCAGACCTGCTGGTTGGGTTCATCAGCAGGTTGATGCAAAATCTATATTTGACAGTAAATAAAATCTATTTGTTCAATTTTTTGTAGATTTATTAGAATTAAAGTTCATTTTTTACACTGAAATAAAAAAGTGATTTTGTGTTTACCATTAATAAAATTCAAGTTCAGAAGACGATGAAGTGCTGGTTGATTGTCTGTCTGTTAAAACAGTTCAGAAAACCTCTAAAAGTGCACGAAAGCTTTGTTCTTTTCACGGGAGCATGTGGGTTAATATGGCTGTCAGTGGCTGAATATGAAAATTAATTTGCAGGCAGTGAGAATAACAATCATCACCATAAATCAAACCTGGTGATCAGGTTAATTTGTAGTTTGGTTCTGCTTTTGTTTTCAACATCTAACCCTTCATTTGTAAAGTGTTAATTCAGCTCTCAGTGGTTTAAACCATTAAAACAGAACCAGATAAAACTAGAACATCATTCAACCTGCCGCTCGATGACTTACCAGATGTCTTGTTTTCATTCTCTTTAATAACTAGTGATGCTCTAATTATGTTTAAACTAAAACTGATAAATAAATTAAATAAACCAGAGACATTTCTGATTTGAATTCTTTATAAAAAAAATCTAACTAATTATTTTGTTAAATACATTTTGTAAATACATTTGTTCTAATTAGGAGCAAACATAACACTGTGTTTTATAATCACATCACCATCCCTCTTTATGTATTATGAGCATTGTTTAAATTGTGATTTATATAATCAATATTAAAAACAGGAAACCAGGAAGTTCCTTTTCCATGTTCTAAACAAAGACATTTTCTTTTTACTGAAATAATTTCAGCTTCTTTTAGATAAAACGTAGCGCGTCTGTAACACAATGTCTGACCTGCTGGACGTCTCCACAGCAAATACAAACAATAAGGCTGCAACTGCCAACATACACAGGTACACGCTGGTATTCTGATAAACATGGGAGCACGTGCACTTTGAGTGCAACAGTACAGATGCTGAGTTGAGTTCAATAATACTTTGATGAAATCCAGCTGATGTGAACTGGACTGCGTGAGATGATGTAAATCTTCTTGATGTCATAAATAAAATAAAAAGAGGCAGTAAATGACATCACATACTGACTGATGTCAGGAGAGAGAGATGAGCAGGACAGGAAACTAAAGATTTAAAGAAGAGTAGCAACATCAAAAGAAGAGGTAAGATAAAGATGTAACACTGAGGGATTGACAGGGTTAGGATGGAGGAAATTAAAGAATCAAACAATCAAAAATGAAACACAAAAAGGAAATCAGCTAATATGGAATGATGAGAGAAGAGGTCTGGATCTGATAAGGCAGAGGAAAGGATGGAGAAGGATGTGAGGAGAGGAGGGAAGTATGCAAGCCTGAGAAAAGCTCCCAGATGTTTCTCAATGCAGCTAATCTGCATCCTAATAAGTGAGCAGGAAACTAATCAACTCATACAGTTCTGCCTGTCAGTCTCTCTCTTCATCTCCCTCCCACATACAAGTACACACACACACACTTGGATACACTCATGCGTGTACCCCCCTCCCCCCCCTCTCCCTCCCATCACCCATCATTTTATCCTTCTTTCTAATTCTGGAGTTTGTGACTGCTGCCATCTCCTCCCTCTTCAGCAGTAATCATCCATCCATCTGTCCACCAAGCAACCGCTTTGCCTCTTACAGCTTAATGTGGATCCACTTTGCTTTGTGTGAAACTTGACGGCCACACACGTCCTTATTATAATCCTGGACCAGCATGAATATATCTGCAATCATCTATCAGAGGTGGGGTCACATGACTGAGGAGGTTCAAACAGGTCCCAGAAAACAGACACAAAACACAAGCAACATATTCTCGGGTTGAAAAAAACAACTTGAGACAAAGAACACGGAACCAGAACCCGGCAGCTAAGAACCCTGTCTGGAAGAGACTGCACTGATGTCGTAAAATTACCTAAAAATGATGTTTGATTCAACACACAGAAGTGTAACAGCAGAGTTACACAAACAGCTGATGTGATGTAGATGAACTGATTCAGCTGTTAAAACTCTCAACACATCTGTGTTTATATGATGTGAAGCCACTGCAGTGTAAAATGAAACATAAACTAAAGGAGTTTGATACCAGTAAAAATAATATGCACTTATTAAACAGCTTGTTTATTTATTTAGGTGAAGCTATATGAAGCCATAAGCTGGTCTTTTATCAATGTTCTTTAGTTTCATTTCACACATCTTAAACAGGCATTTTTTACCTGTTATTGTATTAAAGTATTTAAAAACAACATATTAATATATTAATGTTAAAGGAAAATTTACAGTATTAGTAAATTAATTCAAACCTGTTCACAGAGAGAAACATCAGTACCATTAACTGATCCATCTAAAAACTGTAAGGCTGATAAGAGTTGATAATATAACTCGACCTGCATTGTTAGCTTGAAACAGCATATGAATACCTGCTAATAACAGAGTCAATACAAAGTAGTAAATAACTTTTCTACAGTCGTGTCTCAGACAGCCGTTACTGGAACCGGTGTTCTGTTGAAATGTGCTACCGATTCCTTCTGCACATGTGCCAATGTCATTTTTACTTTCTTTACATTGTCAGAGCAACAGGCAAATGTTTGGACACACCCAGAGGAGAAGGACCCAACAATGGCTGATAAGGACCCAGAGGGCTTTTATATAGAAAATATCCTAAAAATATGTTTAAATAATTAACAGGACACACTCACCATAAACAAGAATACTGTATAAACTTCTAATAACATCTCATTATGAAATAAGTTGTTTATTCCTACTATGGAGGCATTTTTCATCAGGGCAGCATAATTCACCAGAACACCACTTCCTTCTACGATACGAATTACTGAAGTTATTTAGTCTATTGTAGAACCATCAGAGGGTCCAGAGTGTCTAATATGAAGATGAACGTGTTTTAAAACAGTAGCTTAAACTTTTAAAAGTTATTTTTTAATGCTTTAATGTTCTCCACAACATATTTTACTGTTGAATAACTTGGTGCACAGTTTAGATCTACCACAGTTTGATTTATATGAAACAATACTGCAGAGAAGTAAAATAAACATTTGAAACTATTTAGTTTGTTCAAGACTTTATGTTTATATTTCCAAGTGTGTGATTTATTTGTGCATTTTCAGTGAAAGCAGTGAGTTTATCTTTATAGAGCTGAGTCACTGCTGTTTAACACCTGATGACATCAGCTGTTGATTGTGGAGAACAACAACTTTAGCAATAACCTTCCAAGCAATAACATACAGGATCTTTAAATATATATTTAATGTATTTTTTACAGAAAGACATCCAAGCTGTCAAGTCTTCCACTGGTCTGCATCTCCACTCATAGTCCTGCAGCCTGGTTCTAAATAATAAATGTCAAAACAGAGAGAAGATCCTGATGAAATGTTCTCATTAAGAACCTGTTGTGTGTCAGGTGTGTGGAGGGATACGATGTCAGACCAGTGCAGGTTCAGGATGTGTCTGACCTCTCAGCTGACTGGTACCGCTGCCCTGTCAGGTGTTTGATATGACTTGAAATGGATTTATCCCACAGAGTCCATGTGAACCTGGATCTTTGCTTTCACTCACAAACTACACGTACACACACACACACCAGACCTGACACAGTCAATCCTTTAACAGCTGCTGTTCAATATTGCAGAGCGATGGATGAGAGATGTCATCTAGAGGAAATAGGATTCCATCTTACAGAACGCAGGACTGGATCAGGCCGTCTACAGAGTCCCACCACGGGTTGACATCATGTGTCAGACCGGTACATGAAGTTCACCAGTCTAACACTGTTAGTTATGCTATGTGAGGTACTTGAATGGAAATAAACAAGTTTCCCTCTGGGGTTCCAGGGCAGGTGCAAGACTATTAAACTGCATCTGAGTTCATGTTCACAAGCGACAGAATGAAATGTTGACAGAATGTAACACTTGGTAAATCTTTGTTGTTGTTGCTGCTGCTTGCTGTTTTGTAGTCAGCTAGACGTGGTGAAAACACGTATGAAATATTTACAGCCAAACAAATGTAATAACTGAAGTCAAATATAGAGAAACAGATGTGGAGCTGACAGTGTTTACATCAACGTGGGGGAAAAAGGAGATCTCAGTGTGAGTGTATCGCTGTGTACGTCTTTTGAAGTACTACAGTGAGACAAGACATGGATACTGAAAAGAACAGCAGTATTTAGAGAGACGGCACCAAAGGAATTCACGTTGAGGCATTAAGGAAGACGACGCGTCAAGGTCACAATAACAATTACACAGACAGGAAAACTAAAATCACACCACTTTTTGTTTTTACACTTAATTTAAATACTAAATTGTTCAGGGACGTTTGTAATTTACTGTCTCCTGATTTAGATTTGAAATCATTGACATCAAGCCCAGAAAGTCTGGAGAGGAGATGAAACACGCCTCCTCTGCTTCTGCTTCTGTTTCAGCCTCACTACAGTGTTTAAAGTAACATCATGTTTGTCTCCTCATTCTAATTAATGATAATCTCTGAAAACTGCTGCTTTAAAATGACATTAAGAAGAAAGTAAACATGTTAAAAATCAACAAAAGGCGTCGAATGCAGAGAAATTTTCACACTGGTGTTTTTATTTTTACACATTTTCTCTCACTTTGGAGTAAAAAATATCCAATGGGAGATTTTTCTGCAGTCGACCTGTCAAACTTCACCAGAACTGCTCAGTATATGTCCAAACCTTCTGACCTCTGATTGGACCGTCCTCTGGACGCAGCTCCAGGTCGATGTGAAACACACCTGAAATCTGAGCTGGTTTTTCTTTTCCTCTTCAGACAGAAACACCTTCTAAATGTTTTGTTCTGCAGTGATAAACATTTCAGCATGAAGCCTGTCGGATCCTCCTGATTCCGATTGTCTCTAGCACAAACGCTAACAGAGTCTTTTAACGTGTCATCAGAGACAGATTATTCTTTACAGGGTTAATTTATAAAAATGACACCCTGATAGCAGCAGACAGGTTCAGAGGCTGGTCGTGTCCCACATAAAAACACAAGTGGTATGATGTGGCTCTTCATCCCGATGCTTAAAGAAAGACTCAGTGTCTCTGCTCTCGAACAACTGAACAATGCTGACTTTTAAATCAAGTTCCTCATATGACGGACCGGTAAATAAACCGTGGCTGCTTCGTTTAAATGGAGCATTTCTCAGCTGTTATCCTGAATGCTTGCTCCCCTCAGGGATGTGTCCTCGGTCCCCTGTTGAACACACGTGATCACCTGACTTAAGGTGGTAATTCTGCTGGTTTGCTAATAGCATGACTGATGTGGGACTGGGATCCTGTAATGATGTCTCACTACAAAGACAAGAAGTGGAAAAACTTATGAAGTAATGCAGAACAAACGTCCTCTGGAAAAGACGAGAGAAATGTCTTTTCCTTTCCTTCTATTTATTAAGGAAGAAACTGTGCAAACTGCGTCCTGCTCAAAGTATTTTCAGGTAAATATTTCCACAGACATGATGTAGGTGACCAACAGAACAAGCAACATACATGACTGTATTTCCTCTGTGCTGAACGAGGCTTCAGCACTTCAGCTCTGATAGTATTTTACTGTTGAGTGGTGGAAAGTACACTGACCTCTTCCTTCACCACCTGGTACCTGAACTACTCTGCTGCTGACAGGAAAAGGCTGCAGATGGTCCATAAATCTGCCCAAATAATAACATCCTTACAGCAACCGGCCTCCAACTGAGGACGTCCACTCCAGCAGGTGCTGGAGGACAGTGTCCTTTATCACCAAGGACCCCACCCATGCTGCATGTGAACTGTTTGACCTCTTCCTTCAGGTGTGAGGTAAAGAATCATTAAAGAACAGAGTGAAATGCAGCTTCTTTTCCAGAGAAAACTCTCTGCTACACCGAACGGCTGCTGCGCTGCTGCTGTTGTTTTATTATCACTTAATAAATTATTTTAAATTGTTTCAATCATTCTTTTCCTCTACATTTGCCTACATGTCACTGATTTTAGAGGGAGCTAATGGACCTGTCCACAGACGTTGTTCTCGTGTGTCAGCACGCAGAATGGCAAATGAAATGAACCCTGAAAACATCTAATGGTGGTATTTTTATTACAGGCTGGCAGAAATGACAGTAATCCACTAACCCCTCACATCCCATCATACCTCTGTGCATCTTCAACACAGACTTAATAACTGCTCTCAGTCACTCATCTGACTGTTGTCACATTTACAGCCTCAACTGTCTGAACTGCCTTCTGAAATATTTAGTTGTCAGTATTTAGTTTGTTTGTTTGAATAGTGACTGAACTGCTCTACAAACCCCCCCCCCCCCACCCCCAAAGTTACTGCAGTAACTTTCCAAGACAGCTTCACAAGCTGGTTTTCACAGTAAAAGTTGAGCCACAAATACACATTATTGTTTATAAACAAAAAACACCAAGACTGTAACACGTTTGTCGTATTTGTGAATCTGTGTTTTTACAGCTGTGAATAATTTTCTCAATCATTTTATTCCCTGTCAGTGTTTAAGAATCACGTTTAAAATAAAATATTTTTAATTTTAAGAATTAGACTTTTTTATAGTGAAACTTGTTAAATAAACAATCTTACGGAAATCCAGGAGCTTCAGCCTAAAAATATAACTGACATATTAGAATCTAAATAAAACTCTGAATTTAATTAAATAATTAACCCTTTCAATTAAAAGCCAGAGTAATAACTCAGCTCTAACATACATCTAACATTTTTTTGTTGCTTACACGTAACACCCACAGAGTTTGTGTATCACCTCCTCCTTTTCCAAACGACAAAACACAGGAGCCGTTAGCGAACTGAGCTATAAAGGAAACCGTGAACAACGCTGGTTCTCCAGCTAATGAGCGGCGCAGAGTGACAGATTAAAACGTGCACAGATCCGCCCTGGAGTAGAACTATTTTAGTTTTTCTCCTGTGTCACGAGGTACCAGTGCTGTACCAACATTCCGACTTGAAAAGAACAACCTCTTATTTTTATTCAAACAGTTTGAAAAATAATAATAAATATTGAGACTGAGTAAAAAGACTGTGAAGTAAAACATAAAATAAATACTTTGAGTGTTGAGAACAGACAGAGAAGCAGTTTGCTGTCAGACTTCATGAGAGAAAAAAGAAATTTACCGTCGGACTGAAACCGAATATTCACAAATAATATGAGCAATTACATCAGACTGACTGTATGGGAAGTTGTTTCTGTTCAGAAAAAAAAGTTTATTATAGCTTTTAACTGGAAGTCTATACATGTATATGTATGTAGAGGAGGGAAACATACACGAAATGTGCTTCATACCTAAAATATTATATCTGCGTTGAGCTCTAAGAGAAATGAGCTAAAATTTTGACTTTAGCTAAAAATAAATATCCAGATTTCTTAAAGAAAAATATTTTTAATGTCCATTTTAAATTTTTAAGATCATAGGTGCATTTTTGGTTGAGAAATTGTGGAGTTTTTGCTATTTAGATCAAATCTTTAAAATAATGTTAAAGCACAATCTCATGCCGTATGTCACGATCTAAAGTGAGCTGTTTGCACACGGTATGTGTTCGGGGGGGGGGTTAAGGTTCTCTCCAAACTTTAATCAGCTGTAGATGTATATCCAGTGAACCTCTCAGTGGCTGATAAATGATGTATTTCTGGGTATCAAACATTGAACTGTAGCAACATCACACTCTCAGAAATAGAGGTACGAGACAAGAACATTTTTGTACTTATAGGTAAATAGTTTTAAAATGTTCCCTTAAAAGTACAATATTGTTCTTTAAAAGGCCAGAAATGCCCCTTAGAGTGTTCAAATTGATATAAAGTACAAATTTGTACCATTTCAACTGCACCTGCAACCCTGGCCTTTTTATTAAGTTTCATCCATCATTTTCAACATTATAGTTTACATGTTGGTTTTAGACTTTAAATATTTTACTGTTTTAGTGGAACAACTTCATAAGGTACAAAAATGGACCTGGTCTACAGGGAACACCCCCAGAGACAAGAATTTGTACCCTTCTTGTCTCTGGGGGTGTCCCCTGAAGTCCAAAACCAACATTCTGAAACATAATATTGAAAATGATGGAAGAAACTTAATAATATTGAGATTAACCAGCCTTGACCAGGGTTGCAGGTGCAGATGAAATGGTACAAATTTGTAGTTTATATCAGTTTGAACACTCTAAGGGGCATTTCTGACCTTTTAAAAGAAATATTTTTTTTAAATTTGCCTATAGGTACAAAAATGTTCCTGTCTCGTACCTCTATTTCTGAGAGTGCAGGACTCTTACTGAGTAACATGCACATAAAGCAAGTCATAGCCAGGTGCTCTACTGGTTTAAATGAGATCAAATAAACTAAAATTCATGTTCCTCAGTCTACAGTGTATGGAACATACGGCTTTATAGTGCAGTAAATGTGAAGTAAGCTTTAAGAGAGGAGGAGCAAATAATGACAGTTTTGTTGCTTACAATGACGTCCTAATTTCATGGATTTGGAACTGAACAAAGAGCTTAAATGAGCTCCTCTTTTCAGCAGCAGCCGGGTCACTCTGGAGTAGAAAATCAAACTGATATGACAGATAATAGTTACGGCAATCTGCTTTCTGGGCTGGAGAAAAGACTTGCTTGTGTTCAGTGATTCTAATTGGTCTTGGAGGGGCTGTTATGGCAAACGCAAGATGTCTGTAATATAGTAAGTTAGAGACTCAAGATGTAGAGAGAAAGAAAGAAACACTCACCCATCACTTTTACAAAATAAGCATCAGCTTCAAAATTGTTCTTCAAAGCGTGAATCATGAAGTCGTTACTGTTCTCTGCCTTGCTCAGGACAAACATGTCTAATATTCCCTAAAAATGAAGAAAAACCTGTTGATTAGAGACAAGAACACTGCAGGTGCTGCACAGTAAACAGAGACTTCAGTTAGCATGAACTCATCACATGAAGATCCTTTTTAACTCCTAAAGAATAACACTCACTCCAGTCACACGTGTTTAACAGACTGATCTGGAATAAACACTACATCAGCTACTCACATCCTCATAGATGTCAAAAAACGTTGCCATGACAGCGTTCTGGATCGCTCCCAAATCTGCCTGGTCCCAGTGGACACGGAACATTCGTCCACTGCTGTTACAGCCGGGGCTTTTACAGGGAACGTTCTCCAACAGGAAGGCCCGCCGACCGCTGGAACAGAGAGAATGTGACAAGTTGAAATGTGCATTGTTGTTATTGGAATATGACAGTCAATTCATGTTCGTCAAAATAATTAATTCATGATTTATGATTTTAAAAAGGGTATAAAATATGTAAAGTGTTTAGTTACAGGAAACTACAAGTTAAAACGATTCTAAAATAAGTAAAACCAATTTCTTTTAAGAGTGCTTAGGTATCAGAGTTGAAGTAAATTTGTTTTCATGGTTACTGTGGTTCAGATTGCGTTTTCGATGCACTGGAGTGCTGCCTCGATCCATGACTCTGTGATCGATTATTTTGTCTGCGCATCCTTCAGGAGGATTCGACGAGGTTTCCTACTACTACTACTACTACTACTACTACTACTACTACTACTACTACTACTACTACTACTACTACTACTACTGTCATTTAGCAGACGCTTTTATCCAAAGCGACTTACATTGAGAGAACATACAAGCAAGAATTCAAAGAGAAGGAAAAAAAATATAAGGAGGTGGACTGTTTGGAGTCCAGTTTAATTCTGACGCTGATGCATCAAGTGTATCAAAATTATTATTATTATTTTTTTTATTTATTTATTTATTTTTTTTGTTTTAGTGAGAGATAAATTCTCAAATCGCTATCATAAATCATAAATTAATCCCACATTAAGACTGAAAGTGTTCTTTAAAGAGGTGAGTCTTAAGTCTGCTCTTAAAAGTAGCTGCAGACTCTGAGGATCGGACCGAGTTTGGTAGGTCATTCCACCATCGGGGGACAACAGAGGAGAAGAGTTTGGAACATGATCTCATGCCACGTTGTGGTGAAAGCGCTAGGCGTCTTTCAGCGGCTGAGCGTAGCTGACGCGTGGGAATGTAGGTTTGGATGAAGGAGTGAAGGTAAGTAGGAGCTGTGTGTGTTAGAGTCTGAGTTCCTCATTGCAGTAAAGTTCTCACATGAGGAAACACCGCAGAATCCCTCTTGTGATTATTTTCTTTTTCTTATCAGCCAGTCAGTCCTATTCAGGGGCGCAACAAGAACACTTTAAAAACTCTTTCATTCTCACATCACATGATGCTCCTGTCATCCATCAGTACATCATCCAACATCTCAGACTGATGGACACACTTAGTAACACCTGAAATGATTATAGTTACAGGTAATTATCCAATGTTTCCTTTGTTTGGGTCTGTTTAACTGAATGAACCTTTTGAACAGGAGACACCGATAAACACACGGCGTGTCTGACTTTATAAACTAATAAGAGTTGCTCTTCCGTTTTCCACTAAATTCTACCTGACGTTAGGAACATGTGGCTCTTTCAGGAGAAGCAGACAAACTGTGATTGATGCTCTGAAATGAAAGAAATCCCTGCAGCTCTAACCTTTGTTCCACACCATCCTTCTACCTGCACTTTGTGTTCTCAGACTGAGTCAACATCTTCCTCTTGTCTCACTGAGCAGATTCTTCTTCTACACATCCGTCTGTTCAGAACTGCGGCTCTGATTCACTCATCAGCAAACTTAAAAAATATTCACTCAAGTCCAAAAATAGAATATTTGTGATAATATTATCTCTTCTAGACAGACGGGTCGTTTTGTCAGTGTTAACATGTTGCTGCAACACAATGAAGACATAACATAACATTACTGTTATTAGTGTTAATACAGTACAAAGTTATGGCGACCACGACAACGCACACACACACACACACACACACACACACACACACACACACACACACACACACACACACACACACACACACACACACACACACACACACACACACACACACACACACACACACACACACATGCACACACATGCACACACACTTTATGTCTTCCTGTAATCAATGCAGAAAGATGAGAGTTCAAGTATGGAATGTGTGTCATTTAAACACACACAGTTTAACACAGGCAGCTATTTAACACATAAGCATTTCATACATAAAAGGTAAGGCTGTAATAACTGTAATAAAAGATAATAACACTTAATAACTAGTTTTAATCAAGCAGTCACAGTATCTAAAGTGTCACTTGTAATATGCTGGTATGTCCGTTCAGTGCACTCTACCTGTTAATGAGCTGGTGAACTGTGCTGCTGCTGTTGGGTCTTATATACATGCTGCTGCTCATCTAAAACAACAATATATTGATGATACTGTATACTGATACGGTTTTATATAATGCAACAAAGTTTAGTTTAGGCTTCATGTCTCTGCGTTGCGTCCTTCATTATTTGGACAGAGTCAGTAACTTTGAAGTCCTTTTATGTGTTGGATCAGATTTTGGCCATCGTTCTTGCCCTGTGGACATATGGACATATGGACATGTGGACATATGGACCTGTGGACCTGCTGGCTCTGTAGATTTGTGTCTACTGTCTTTATTTGTAAAAACAACATTAGTTCTTGTAGCTGGTTAGAGTGAGGGGTCTGTTTAATTTGGAGATGTTTGGTATATGTGTCTCTGGTGGGGGACGGGACGGACACTGCAGAACCTCGGAGGGACTTTGTGTGTTTTAACACTAAACTAGCTGGAGGTTGTTCTGTGTAATCCATGAATCTGAGTCTGTACAATCAGCATGTCCCTCCTCATTATGAGCCCTTCACATAGGAGGGGACAGGAACAACGTGCACTCCAAAACCCACTGGTGTGCATGTAGTGCACGGCAGCAGTTACTGTGCACATGACACAAACCTACTTTGGGTAACTTCCATTTAAGATACCATCATGTTTTCTGACTCCAGTTCAG
The DNA here is from genome assembly GCA_006937955.1 of Pachypanchax playfairii. NCBI lineage: Eukaryota > Metazoa > Chordata > Actinopteri > Cyprinodontiformes > Aplocheilidae > Pachypanchax > Pachypanchax playfairii. Next base: position 1,775,096 of record SSNP01000073.1, on the reverse strand, counting down.
TGTTTAACATGATAAACTTTTGGGTTTTTCTTCACCTTTAGCTGCACAGCTGGAGAACAGTTACCCACAGAGTGACCACGCAGACGCTGCAGCTATCTGATCACATCTGTCCTTGTAACAACGATGCTGGATGCACAACCCTAACCCTAAATATAATTATGCATCAGCCAAACAGCAGTACTGATGGTATATACCTCACCGTAGGAGTAAACAATACTTCACAGTATTAGAACTAAGATTTTACTCTACAGGTTGTGTGTCTGGCAGGGACTTCACTCCAACAGGAACTTGGTGTCAGCACTTGTGTGTGCTTTCTGAGTGGGGGTGGGGGGGGGGGGGGGGGGGGGGAGGAGTGCTATGCTTTACCCAGCACCTCTCTAATTGGACTCCAGAGGGACAGCTGGTTGGTGGGAGGCCGCCCAGCTAATCACGCCGATAGCCCTTTTCTTCCTCCACCTCAGACACTCGGCGAGCTCTGACCTGCTCGTCTCTGCACGTCCAACTTCTACCATCACTAATCACTGAACTTACTCAGAATGAATCTCTGAAATGATGTGACCACCTCCTTCTTCATGGTTTTTAATGTTTCATTTTGCTGCTTTTCTCCATCATCATCCATATTGGAATCAGTGTCCTGTTCCCATGATGCACCAGTGTGTTCATGTTTTTAGCAGTTTGCTGTGAATGAACGTAAAGCTCTTACTGATAGAATGACTTCCTGATTCAAACCTCATGCACTCCATCAAGATGAAGAAAACTCAAACTTTAGATTTAAATCTCTATTCTATTCTATTCTATTCTATTCTATTCTATTCTATTCTATTCTATTCTATTCTATTCTATTCTATTCTATTCTAACCTGGAGTTAAATAACCAAAGACAGTGGAAACAATGAACACAGGTCATTTAAAACCTCACTATGAATTGAGGCTTAACGTATAGCATGTAATCTGTGTTTATAAGACGGTCCTTCAGGTGTTATCGTTATAAATAGCTGGTCGGAAACAACGGACGGCAGAAGGTGTTGGAAATCAGTAGAAATTCGGGAGTGAATTGACTCCAGGAGATTTTCGGGAAAGGCACTGAAATTCAAAAGTCTCCCTGGAAAATCGGGAGAGTTGACATGTATGTCTTGTGCTGCAAGATGGATTCTTGTGAGATTTGGAGTTTTCCAAACCCACGAAAATCCATCTTGTACCAATCCAACTAAAACCATCTATCTCGGTACAAAAAATTATTCAGACCAATCATGTGTTAGCATTGTGCTTTGGGGCGGGTGTTCAGGTATGATTGGCAGGTAAAGTAAAACAAACATGGCTGCTGGTGGATTTACACATAAAAGCGGATATTTAATCTGTTTTAGGACTAGAGACGATTTCTTCATTGAAAAATGATTAAAGGGAAGAACTTTGTGTATTTCTTGATGGTAAAGACGTGTTCTGCTTTCTTAGTGGAAACGATGAGTGTGTTTTACTACCGAATGGATTTACAAGAGCTTGATTTATTGTGATTGGCTAAAGACAAATCATGAAAGGTAGACACTTGCTGGCTCGTCCTCCAATCAGATTAAAATATTATATCAGATGTCCCTCCCTTTTATAGACGGTTTCAAATGGAGCGGTTCCAGATGTATGTGTCCCCGAATCGACAAGAGGCGGGGCTAAACATAGATCTGGCAGAGCCAGGTTAGGGACAATATTCCTCGCATGAAGGAGGTGGGGCTTAGCTTCAACCTTCCAACTGACATGACATATCCAACATAAACAGACTTCAAAGATCTTATAAAGGTTGTTGTCATGTAGCAGTAAAGTACAGTGTGTAGCGTAACCTCTGAGGCCTTTTGGAACACTGTGTTTATGAAACCTGCCAATACAGATTTGCATCAGTTATTGACTGATGATAAGAAAAAGACAGATGGTGAGAGAAAGAGACAGCTGAAAGGTGACTGCATGGAGGGAGTAGACACCTCCAAATAGATGAAGTAACACAGAGGCAGAGATTTGTTTTCAAGGCCCGGGGCACTGTGATTTCTCATTGTGCTGGAGCCCGTGGTGATCAACAAGAGCGGTGACTCATATCGTCACACTCAAAGTCAAAGTGCATCCTTTGGTCGTGCCTTTCTGCACAACCTGCTGGGCCTCAGCTATTCTTTGTCCTCTTGGCTTCACCTTTCCTCATCATGTTGATGCAATGTCTGTTTCTTTACAGCCATGCATCAGTCGTCTTTACAAAACAATAATATTAAAAATGTTAAAATCAAAATTACAAGTAAATCAATAAAACCAAAACTCTATTCATTGATTTTCCATGAATTCCTATGAATTGTAAACTTTACAGAAGAGGATTTTCTTTTTATCTGCCAGTAGATACTGAAATAATGCAGGAAGCTGGAGGAGTTAAACTGACTGGAAGCAGAAAGGAACTGACTCAGTATGAATCCAGGATTCAGAGTCAAAGACCCCATCTGTCTCAGTGACTCTGCAGAGCCTCAGATTTAAACACTGAACCCAAGACCACCATCAAGCCTTTGATACGGCAGCTGATGCCATGTCACTTTACAAAGAGATGAACAAAAAAACAACAGCTGTTGTATCAGTTCTGTGGGATTATGATGGATAATCCTGCTTTCTGAAAGATGGACCTACTTTCTCCAAGTCAACATGGGATGTACACTTGACCAGTCGAGTGTTCTGGAAACGCAGTCTGATGTGTGACACTTTCACACGATGACATCTCAAGCTCCTGGTCATTTTACCCTCGTTACCCACGTGGCTGCAAAGATGTCTGTTGTACCTGTCGACACCTTTACTACCCGACTGATAACTGACAGGAAAATAACTGGCAGTGCATCAACCTGCAGGAGGTCCTGAAGGTGCATCTAGACTTACACCTGTATCACTCCTAACCAAAAAGACTCATTCAAAGTATTAACAAATCTGACAACCGCCAACATCCTTTGACTTTATGAATTTGCTAAACTGTGCCCAAGAAAGAATCTTACTTTCCCCTGTTTGGAAGCCACCTGAGGGCAAACCAACCTCACAACAACCAAACTGCACTTTGAGATGAAAATGTGCAGGACAAATCTGGAAAATGCCACATGCTACGCCACTTTCCACTCTGGTATTAGCTACAAAAGTGAGACACAAACACAGCCGCCCTGCTTCAAACATACAGAGAAGGATGGATTTTAAATGGCATTGCCTAGCAACAGCCTGCTAAGCTCCTGGCAGCTGCTTGGCTGGGGTGAATACTGATGGATGGAAACGCGCACACACACACACACACACACACACACACACATCAAGCAACACTAAAAGTTTATGTGATGGAACCTGTCAGCATTATAAAAGCTGCTCATCAAAATGCACAAAGCAAAGCTATTTTCAGATAATTGTTTGAACGACTGGCTCATTATATTTAAAGAGAAAAGGAAGGAATCGGCTGAGCAACAGATTGTTTTTGAGTTAAACAATCATCACCAAACATAAACGTCCATCGCAAACAATTATCAGTTAAGATTTTCATCATAATACTGGACCAAGAACCATCTACTACCAACAAGGAGGAGCTCCTTAAAATGTCCCAATTGAGCTGAGTTTTAATCAGCGGATCTCCGTAACTATGATGTTACCCCTGTGTTTATATCTGTGGTGCAGTCTGTTAACGATCTGTCAGATAAAACAGAACTCATCACCAGATTGTGACTACACTTTGGTTTAGTACTAACTATCATGACTAAACTACAACCAGGGAAACTATGAGTAAATAACTGCTGGCTAAGTATTTCTAAACAGAGTTCTTAACATAGTTTTTAATGTGTAAAAAGGTCTGTTAAAGTGTTAACAGACCTTATAAACCATCTCCAACAACATCTTATGCTTTTGTTGAATGTACATTACAATCCATTTAGCTAGGGAGCACCAGCGCTGTAGTAATGCATGTGTTGGTGAACAAGAGGGACGTGTGGTGAGGAAGACCTGGTAGAACATGAAATAACAGTGGAGTTATTATTCAGACAACAAGTATCAAAGAGCCCTACAGACCGGCTAAAGAAAGGTGCTGTGGTCCAGGAATAATGTTTAACACGACAAGTCAGAGACACGTGTAGCCTCAGAACATCACGTCAGCTTCTCACCAAGGACTGCAGGTAAACGAACCAATCAAAGCTGAGAAGACTGTAAATGAAAAACTAACCTCATCTAAACTGTAATAAGCTATAATTAGCACAATTACTGGATCCCATCAACAATAATAATATTTATGGCCTTTAAATTTTGATATTAGAGGTTACATCAATTATTTTAAATCAACACATATCATCAATTTAAAGTAGAATTAGGATTTAACTAATTGTTTCACTTTAAATTCTTCGGTTTGGGAAAAATAGTACAAGACCTTTATTTTCACTTTTACGTGATAGATTTTTGTTTCTACATGACTAAGTATGATTTATTAAATAAACTGATTAAATACTAACATTCTGACTGTATGAGTAAAGTTCAGGTAAAACCATGTGACGAGAACGTCAGAATAAAGGCAGCGTGAGATGAGATGCATTCTGTGATTGTCTCCACAGGCAGAGGTCACCAACATTATCCTGTCAGACACTGAGCCTGACTTACAGGCTGAACAGTTCTACACATGGATGCTCCTGCGTGTGTGTGTTGTGCACATGTGCCATATTTCCCCAGGGTCATCCTGTCTTTGTATTGATTTGTGCTCCTGTGCAGACAGGTTTGATAACAGAAGGTGGATCTTCACCTTCACTAATCAGTAGTAAGACGTGCACAGCGCATCGTGCATTTTGTGACTCGCTGCCGTCGTGAGGTACAGCAGAAATCACTTAAGTTTAGCTGTCTCCATCTGTGACCTCATTTTGTGCTCCAGAAATAGCTTCATCACACCTCACTCTGCTACATGCAGGGCTACATGCGACACTAAACACTCCTGCATACACACATGCGTGTTCTGAGAGCAGCCCAACGGAGGGCAAGGTGTGACATTAAGCTTTCCTCTCGTGACAGGAAGCTCTTATGAAGCCGGGGCAGACCATTTCAACATCAAACACTCAGTCAGCAGGATGCTCGGTGTCCCTGAGAGCCGGCGATGAACGGGGAGGATTTGTGTGGCCTCCAGTGAACGTGGGCCTGGCTGGTCTGATAGAGAACCATGGCAACTGGTAGCTATATTCCACTGAATTAAAACCATCAAAAGAAAACAATCTGTTTGATGATTGTTGTTGATAACTGTTCAATTCTAGTATTAGAGATGGGCCTCGTCCCAATACCCACACTTGTTCCCTTGCGCACTTCAAATACGCGTTTCCAATGAGGAGCACAAGTGCGTAGGGTGTCCTGATTCTCCAGAGTGGAGAGTCGTGCCCTTGGCTCCGCCCCTTTGAAACCCTTGATCCGCACTTTGCCGAAGCCCATCAGTGCAGCCTTCAGTGAAGGGTATTACCCACAATGCATTGCTGTGTGTGAATTTTGACAAAAGAAGAAGAAGGGGGAGAAATGGCTGAACCATCCGGACCAAAAAAAGTTTTCTCAAGTCCAAATAATCAATATTTTATTTTATTATCTAGATGTGTCATTATAATTGATTGATTCTCTGTTGGAAAGACGTGTCACATATCTGATAAAAATATACATTTAACTAATAATGGTACTGAAGTGTATTTTCAGACATGATGTACTAACAGTTTAATCACTTATCCTGTCATCTCCTTTGGTTCCTGCGCTTCATTCTCCTCAAAATAAATGTTTGTTGGAGTTTTAAAATCATTTCTAGCATGAAAACAGCGACTAGCGCTGCCATTTTGGTTGTCATGGAGAAAGAACGCTGTGGCACGTAACGCTCACTGCCCCAGTACTGCTAATATGTGTTCACTACGCACTTGGAACCCTTATGTGCACTTCTGCTAAGTGCACTTCGTGGACCGTAGGGTGCAGTGTGGGTATTGGGACAGGGCCATAGTTTCATCCATAGAGTGATGAGGACACACATACATGTAACAGGTTCTGCTATTATGAGTTGTATTGATTTTTCCACATGGACGCTGAACTGTGCAGAAAGTAAAGAACAGAAAATACAGGTTAGTCTATATGAGCTTTAGTTATAGCAAATCTACAGACTGTTTGTCTGGTACAGAAACAGAACATTGTTTTTAGTGTTTTTTGACAAACACAGGTTTTTGTTGCTTGTGAGTTACACTTTTACTTAGATAGACTGGAGAAGAGATTCAATTCATTCATGTCATATGAGGAACAGTAGAGCCTCCCTTTAGAGCAGAAACAGACTTCTTCAGCTCAGTGTGTTGAAACAAGCATGGCAACAAACACGTGAATCAAACACGATGGGGCAGGTCGTCTATCAGAAAGATTATTTTACATTTTCTCATAATTAGAGCCGCCATAATGAATGAAGGTTAAATCAAAGCAATGCACTGCATAGACCTCCAACGCCATTCGCCATCAGAAGTACACGTTGAGTTCACAGGACGGACAGTATGACCTGCCATTACAACTTTTATCTGCTCACTAGACATTGGTCTATANCATATTGGTCTATATTGCAGCAACCTTTACATATCTGCTGCTGTATCACCATGGCAACGCCATTCGCCATCAAACCCACCTGGTCAGCTTGCAGCAGACACTGTGGACCCTGTGTGCACACGTGACTCATCAAAGTGATCGAGTTGATCCGGAAAAGTCAACCATGATGTATACATGAAATTTTGGGTTACTATGGTAACTAAATCAATGAAAAATCCTCCAGCTGTTGTAACCTGTAATACTCCTTCTATTTACACATTACACTCCTTTATTAATTTCACTCTTTCAGCCCTTTGATCACATGAGCAGCACTTGTCAGCTGTCACATACACACTGTGGTCCAGAATGAAGGTGAAAAATGCAGCTTTCTGATTGGCTGAGGGTTTCTCAGTCACATACACTGTGGCAGTCACCTCCAAGTTTCTTCAGGAACTTTCTAGTTTCATGTTGTTGTGCTAATTAGAACATATAATTGTGAGTATGCTGTGTTTAGCTTTTAACATCAATGTGGCATCATTATATTCCACCTGCTTTTAAACTTTAAAACTGTTCTACAAATAGCTCGCAGAGAGCAGAGACGAGCCAGTGTAAATACCTCCAAATTCAAGGTTAGAGAACAGAAAATAATAAAACACTTTCAATAAAACTAGAGTTTTGGATCAATTGTGAATTTGAAACAGAATCTGGCAGCAACTGTACAAGTAGCCTGATGCAGATGTCCATATAAGGAGTTTTATAGTTTAAAAACTCCGTAAAAAAGTCTAAAACAAAGTGAAACCCAAACAGCTCGACAGAGAATCTGCTCTCATTCGGTAAAAAACCTCTTTCTGGTTGCTTGAAAGCAAAATATAAAGAAACGAGAGACGACGCAAGACTTTATCATGTACATGGAGAAACACTCGTCTCGTGTCAGCACACAGATGAGTTCAGACGGTCACAAAGACCCGCTCGTTTCTGCAGGTTCTTTTAAAGGCTGGTCAGGATTTTACTTTGACATTAGCTGTTTAATGTTAGAGAGCGAGAGAGAGAGAGAGAGAGAGAGAGAGAGCGCTGCTACCTGCTGCCCACGCCACACACTTCAGTTTGACAGAAACACCTGACAAAACCCTGCATACAGTTTATAATAAGACAACAGAGCAGCTTATTCATGCTAGAACATGTGGGAGATCTGTAGAGCACAAACACGCTCAGGCTGCTGGAACATGAACACAAAATATATTTACAAAATAAAATAAGACTGTTTTTCACGTGTCTCATGCTGCAATATACTTTGTAGGTTGTATCAAACCAAACATGCCTGAAGCCTTTCGCTGCCACTGCAATAAGATCATGTGACTTCATTTGTCTTGTTATTGGACAGACCAGTTTATGTCTGTCCCAAACTGGACATCCTTTATTCCTGTTGCATGTTCATCCCTCGTACTGAAGGAAACAACACAAGCTGTGGACGACGTTTTACAGATATCGAGCGACACATTCACACCGTAAGATCTACAGATGTACTGAGTATGTAATGAGACTGCAAACAATGTTAAATATGAGTGAAATTATTGGATCATTTAAACATGTTCAACAAGTTATTACTCAAACAGGAATCTATTTGTCTGAATAAATAACTGTGTGTCATTTTAAAGCAGAACTAAGTAAGTTTTTTCACCTCAATAAATGTTTTCTAGAGTCCCTGTGGGGGTAAACAAGGACTTGGCGGGGTGATTCGTGGGTCCCTCCCCTCCCTCCGGGGTCTGTGTCCTGAAAGCAGCACTTGCAACTTTCAGTGGATCGGACCCGACTAATCTCGCGAGAACAAACCTGCTTTACGGCACTCACACTCACGTACATAAATACAAGCATGAAGCCCTTGCCGTTGTTAGCAACGCCACCCTTAGGAGCGCAAAGATGACAATAATACTCACCTGTCAAGACATTTTCTTGGTTTTGTTTTTCTTTCTTCTTGCAAAAGCGTTCTCTGCGCGTTGTTGTTGGGGGGGCGGCGGCGGAGTGGAGGGGGGGGGGGTCTGCGACGGCGGCGGGGGAACGTTACGACAGTGAGCTTTCACGGGAGACCAGTAGGGGGAGAGCGAGAGCAAAACTTACTTAGTTCTGCTTTAAGTGAATTTCCCACGACAAGAAACAAAGTTTGATTTAAAAAAAAATCTATTATACTTAAACACAAAGAATCTCTTATTCTTTTTTTCCCCATCAGAATTAGTATTATTAATAAGTTTAAAGATACTTTAGTAGAAGAGAGATTTACTCAGCGGCTTTTATTTTGGTTAAACGGTGATGTAATGATCACAAAGACCCACAGGTACGCTGATTACAAGTCTAAAAATGATAAGATTATATACAAATTACATAAACTCTAATCAAATCCAGGTTATTACTGGTGACCAGGGATGTTAAGTTTGACATTTATAAAACAAATTACTAATTGTAGGTAAGGTGACTGGAACAAGAAAAGAAAAAAAAACTAAAATAAGATGATAATATCTGCTGCCAAAGGGTGAAACACTTCCACTATTTTAAAAAATGACATTATAAATATCTTTTAAATAAATATTAATTATTCAGCCTATAGGGGACCAGAAAGAACTGATACACTTATGAGTTGAGCTACGTGATGCTGTGAACACTCTCCATGTGCTCGAACATCTCGGTCACCATCAGGTGAACAGACTCTGGACGTCCAGGACAACCAGCGTCCATCAGACTGGACAAGTCTTCCATTGGATGTGACGTCCTCACACACAACTTATAACAGCCTACGAGTTCTTGGCACTTAATTAATGCTCTCTCAATGCTTGTGAGAGAAAAGGAGAAAACGAATGATTCTCGTGTCTTTATTGTTAATCCTAAAGACACATAAAGGATTTTATCAGTGAGTTATTACACAGCTGAGTGTGGTAAGACTTAAAGCGCCCTTCCTGTTTATCTTGGTGAGCATGAGGCCGAGCGCACGCTGATGAAGCTACATGTGAATGTAATCACATGGTGTAATCTAACCCGTGTTCGACCCGCGCTCATCGCTGAAATTAAGGGTTTTATTGGAAGATAACTGTGGACTGGAAAAGTCTCAGATGTGGAAGCTGTCTGATCATATTCCATCGTACAAGGAACACAAGCTGATGTGCACATCAGATACATGTACACATGTTTTATTATCTCTTAGTGGCTCGAGGCAGAGCAGACTTTAAACCTTAATTCAGCCCATCGTGCAATATGAGGAAGTCCGAGGAAAACGTGATTACTGCGGAGGATAATCTCATTCTATGAGAGCTGGTGGCTGACGCACACAATCCCACATAACACACACACATAAGGAAGTTAAGTGTGACCTGTAATTGATGTGATTCCTGGAAAGCTGCGATTGTTGTTCATATGGAGGCAGAAGGTAAAACGATGTATGTAGAGAAGAAACAATCTGCAACATGTTTATTTTCTGACATATCCCAGAAGGGGGGGGGGGGGGGGGGGGGGGGG
>SSNP01000073.1:1749351-1762910 GCA_006937955.1 Pachypanchax playfairii | reverse complement strand
CCAGATCAGTCCCTGATCCAGATCAGTTCTTGATTCACATCAGTCCTTGATCCAGATCAGTTCTTTATCCAGATCAGTCCTTGATTCAAATCAGTCATTGATCTAGATCAGTCCCTGATCCAGATCAGTCCTTGATCCAGATCAATCCTTGATCCAGATCAATCCTTGATCCAGATCAGTCCCTGATCCAGATCAGTCCGTAATCCAGATCAGTCCCTGACCCAGATCAGTCCCTGATCCAGATCAGTTCTTGATTCACATCAGTCCTTGATCCAGATCAGTTCTTTATCCAGATCAGTCCTTGATTCAAATCAGTCATTGATCTAGATCAGTCCTTGATCCAGACCAGTCCCTGATCCAGATCAGTCCCTGATCCAGATCAGTCCTTGATCCAGATCAATCCTTGATCCAGATCAATCCTTGATCCAGATCAGTCCCTGATCCAGATCAGTCCTTGATCCAGATCAGTCCCTGATCTAGATCAATCCTTGATTCAAATCAGTCATTGATCTAGATCAGTCATTGATCTAGATCAGTCCTTGATCCAGATCAATCCTTGATCAAGATCAGTCTCCAATCCAGATCAGTCCTTGATCCAGATCAATCTCTGATCCAGATACGTCCCTGATCCAGATCAGTCCCTGATCCAGATCAGTCCTTGATCCAGATCAATCCTTGATCCAGATCAGTCCCTGATCCAGATCAGTCCTTGGTATCATGTAGAACCGTTGGAACGCACTGTGTATTTTTTACCATTTCTTGTGGAGTTACATGCAGATATATTAAAACCAGCTGTGTCACACAATGATGAAGAAACCTTATAAATGTTCCTGGATCTAGACGGTCATCCAGACCCCCAAAAACCTAATCATTTCTTCCTCGGACCATTTCTGATGTTTCCTGAACACTTCATCAAAAATCCCTCCAGAACTTTTAGCGTTAGCGTGCTAACCAGACAGACCCTGATGAAAACAACCTCCTAACGGAGAGAGTAACATTAAAACATTTTCACATCTAACATTATTTCAAAGCAAAAGAAAAGCAACAACAACAAAATGACCCTTATAAATAATTCTGAATTTCTTCATTGTTTGACTGATTCCAGCTGATGCCTTTCATCTCACACCCTCCTGTTCTTGGTTGTTCGGCTGCAAAGACTTCAATCTGTATTCATTTTGTTAACAGGTGAGACAAACTGGTAGGACTTTAATCTGAAGTGCAGCTATAAATAACTAATTGTAGTGATAAAGGAGAAGCTTTAGTGAGGGGGGAGTGACAGAGGGAGGGGCAGGTAAACCGATCTGTGATCCAGTTAGGTCCCATCCCTTCAGAAGAGAACATCTAGAAACAAAACTAAGATGTGGTGCTTGAAGGGTTTGTAAAGAGCAGGTGAAATCCAGGCAGGTATGAGCAGTCGGTTACTTCCTCTGAAAACTTTTACAAAACAAAATGACAAAACCCAAAATCACTGCAGTTCTTCTTGTTCTTCCCAACTTTAATAACGTGCATGGAGTTTTTACTGAAGCTCAGAACTCTTACTGAAGATTAATACACATGTTCAGAAAGCATCTCAAAGAGCTTTGAAGATTTAAGAGCTGTTAGGAACAAAGAAAACAAAGACTTGAGATGAGAGGAGACGGAGAAAAAAGGGAAATAAAGCAACTACATGTTAGATTGAGGAGAAATTCCTGTTTGTGGTTGAAGTCATTACAGATGGCTCTTATTCCTGACCCAGCATCAAAGTAATTCACCTCTTCTACTTTCTTTTTGTTTGCTGATGTCATGCTGGTCAGAGCTCAGCAGAAACCTGCATGGTCCAGACCAGAAGGCCTAACTGGAGCGATAACAGTGATACAGACGCCATCTTTACAGGTACATTTTAAAAAAAGTACTAAGACATTAGGGCTGTGTCCAAATTCAGGGTCTGCATCCTTCCAAGGTCGTATTTTAAAATAAACCTACAAATAAAATGATACTATTCTGAGGCATTTTTTTTCATTGGACAAACTTACAAAATCAGCGAGGGGTCAAATAATTATTGCCCCCATTGTATGTGACCCTGTGATGGATTGATGACCTGTCCAGGTGTAGCCCCGCCTCTCACCCAATGATAGCTCCACGTGACCCTGAACAGGAAGCAGCGAGTGCAGATAATGACTGACTGAATTCATTGTGCTACTTCAGCTCATATATAACAGATTTTCATCTAAATAATTGTACAATACGAAACGGATGGAGATGTAAATGTTTATTAAAACATCTGGATAGAGAACAATGAGGTTTTAAATGATGGAGCTGCTTTGTTGTGAATATGAAGAGTGATGATGCAACAATGTAGCCACTCTGCACTGATGGAAGTGAAGTGACGTCTTGTGCTGAAACTTTGGTTGAAGTGGTTCATCGTTACTGATAAGAACTCAGAGTCTCGCTGGTTTATCAGACATCAGTTTAACCTAGAAATGTTTTATATTTACACACTAAACCAGACATGCATTATTCTGATCGCTCTTCTCTTACCTGCCACTTGTATTGCGCAGGATCACTAAAGCATCGGGGAAGCCGTCCAGGTTGTAGTCTCCGAGATGCAGAACCAGCGGTTGAGACACGGTCCCTGGCACAAATCCCCAAACGGTTTCCCTCAACCTGAAGTCCGACAGGACCGGTACCCACTGTAACAACAAACAGACAGGTAAACACCTAGAAAGTTCTTCTGACTGCCATCATGTTGGTTCCTCCAACAGACAGTAACCATCTAACCATCACCTGAACATACTGTACACACCAAATAAAAAGACCTGAAGGTGCGCATCTCTAAGTGACGCCCATCAAACTGCTATTACTGACACAAAGACTAAATCCCAACTCACCCCCTCCATGTAATGTCTGCCCTACCCGTCTGTTTACATCTTTACCCTGGGGAAATGGCAGAGTCTTGTGGTGATGTAAACAAAGGGGCGGGGCTTTCTAGCACTCATAAAGAGGAATGTTGACTGTTTTTATTTCTATCCTTCCACTAAAGGCTAAACTTTGAAACAAGTAAGAACTGTATTTGTAGAAAACTAATAATTAGAAGCGTTTCTCAGTTAAACACGTTTTACTACCACAAAAAAAGTATTATGTTTGGTAGTATTTCTAACTATCCTTCACAATAATAAATAATTACAAACGTTGAATCATATCAGAAATACTCTACTGCCCTAACACACACTGTGATGTCTGTTAAATGTATTATATTTGGTATTATTGTGATTCGTCTGTGTCGTGTGTGTATTTTGTTTGTTTCCATAAAATAAACAGGTGACACCTGGTGGCATTTCAGCTTCCTGAAGGAGTATCTCACAACGCAGTGGAATATTTTACCTCATACTCTCTGTGTGACTGTGAAATGAGGAGGAAGGGCTGAGTAAGATGTAGTCACAGGGGCATGACATAGGGGTATATATATAAAACATCGATATATTGGTATTTTTTAAGATTCATGCCAAAAACACTGGAAAAACAGAATTGTTGAGCTGAATCTTGTCAACAGCTTTGATAAACACGGGGACCTGAACATAAAGGAAGTCACGACCGAGACGGCCCTCAAACTAGAACATCTGCAGTTGTCTCGCTGGTCCCTTCAGTTGTTCAAGACCCTGAAACTTACATTGGCTCAACTGTGAGTGACTGCAGTTAAAATGCAAAATATAAAACAGAGTAGATTATAAAGTGTTTTGTTGAACCTGAACTTGGTATAAATGTGTTTATAGAACTTTACAGCACATCTAGTTCATGTTTCTAATATCAACAGAAGATGATTCACTAACAAAGAAATACAGATTTGCTAAAAATGGTGATACTAAATAGTAGAGCAGACATAAGTGTGTATTTTCAGAATAAAAGCATATCTTGTTGCACAACAATATGATTGCTGGGACTGTCACACAGTTGACATCATTGACCATTTCATTCACATTGCAAATAGAATCAGGCATAAGACGTCAGCAGAACACTGTGCAAGTCACTTTGGTTTGACTGATTTTATGCCAAAAATACAGAAACTAGTCAGAGAAAATTAGCTATGTTTGTATGTGTTGATCCTACAGAGACACGGGGCAAACTGCTTCATGTTTTAATTATTCATGAATGTTAAACAGAGAGAGCAGGTGCAGGGGAGAGTCACCAGAGACACACTCACAAGAACTGCCACTAATAGCTTTTAATAAGACCGGCACGTCTCAGGAAGGAGAAAAGAAAGAAAGAATAATCACCACAGAACAGAACCTGATATCACCTCAGTGGGTTCCATCAAACACAGCTGTGCTCTTCAGACTTTATGGTCATAAATATTAACATCTAACTTTCTGACAACCGTCTCAGATGCTGTTCTTTGTTTTTACATCTTTTCTTTGGACTATTTCCAACTGTGTTTTGTAATTTTCCACACTGTACAATGACAAACTGTAAACTGTCTGAAAACGACCTTTGACCCTCCCCAGATTGATGATCAGCAACAGTTTCTTCTCCAAGATCTTGACTGACATCTTTCTTTTGTGACATTGTGTCAACACACATCTGTATACTCCATCAGCAGACCACCAAAACCTTTCCTTATCCAGAGGTGGCCACACTACTGCTGATCTGTTAAAACTATTCAAATATCGTTCTTCAGATCTTTTTAATGTCTATAGAGTCCATACAGATTACATCAGAGAGTCACATGACCTGTTTAACACTAATGTGGAACAGTGTGATTCCTGTTCTAAGACAGAAATTTCTTCTTTAAATCATATAAACAGTTGTCTCGTGCTCGGTAAGAGGCTGGATTCCCGTCATCCCTCCCTCCAACATGAGAAGGGTGTGACCGCCGTTGCCCTGGATAACATGTTTCTTAGTCCCCCATCTGAGGACAGATTGTCTTTTTGATGCAGGTGACTCATATTGAGATTCTGGACTATGAATGCGCCTTTGCACGAGTCTGACTGCCTCCATCCTGAAGTCTGAGTTCTCTGTTATTTGCTTTGGGGGCTCATGGGTTTGACATGAGCTGTTTGTGGATGGTGTGATGTAGCGGTTACCGCGGCTTCACAGCCCAAGTAGAACTCAATCTGCAGCTCAGTGCAGTGATCTTTTCATAATCCTTATCAGAGTGAAAACTTTACTTCATCAGGCTTGTGTACGAACGCTATGCTAAATGAATGTAGCTGTACTGTAGGAGACACTCGGATAATTGCCGTCCACCACAATGGAATAAACAGTTTAGACTCTGTGACCTTATGGAGGGTTTTTGTCCCATTAAATCTGAAGTAAAAGTACATTTCACAAAAACAACATTGTATCTATCAGTCAAGCACGGTGGAGGTAGTGTGATGGTCTGGGGCTATTTTTGCACTTCAGGACCTGGACATCTTGCTGAACAAGACAGAACTATGATTTCGGCTCTGCCATCAGTTCATGACCTTAAAGCTGATATACCTGGTTTCAGATTGCCTAGCTTAGACTGTCACAGAACTCTCAGCCCCTCCCGTCATGTAGAATTCCTAAGCCACGCCCCCCCAGGTTTGGAAACATGCGTAGCCCCAGAAGACGACCGAGTGCAAGACACTGGTCCGCAGTTCATTCAAGTACCGTAACATGACGGAATCACCGGTAAGTGAAAACAATAACGAACAACTGACATTAATAGTTACTTTGTCCTGAACCTGACGTGGAACCAGCCGGCGGCTGTTTCTCCTGCTGTAACATGGTAGAGCGCCAAACACTCCCAGCAGTGGTGTTCTGCTGTAATATGTCTCAGTCCAATCATTCCTTTCGGACCGAAATATTTGATTGGTTGATGTTTTTAGACAAATACGGGAGAAACAATTTTTTTTTTTCGTTTTTTTTTTTAATCTTCACAGCATATTTTTCTCCATGCTGTGTTAAAACGTTTTTAATTAGCATGAAAAAAAAATATGCTAGGCTAATTTATTATGCAAATTAAGTATAGCAGCTTTAAGCTCAAGAGCACTTGGTTTCTGCAGCTGGTTAACATACAAAGCACACTAGTAAATCCACCTCTGAATGGCTCCAAGAATCGCACCAACAAAAGGGTTTGGGGGACTTAAATCAACATGAGATGCTGTAGAATGACCTGAAGCAGACTGTCTGTGCTGGAAAAACCCTCCAATGTGTCTAGATTATAACAATTCAGTGAAGAAGAGTGAAACAGAATTTCTCCACAATGTTAAGAAAGACTTAGTTTTCAGAAACACTTGATTACAGATTTCACAAAGATGGAAAAACAAGGTTTTAGAGTTTGGTGGCAGTTACTTTTCCCACAGAGACATTGGATATATTTTTTCCCATAATAAATGAAACCATCATTGACAAAATGCATTTCATATTTTCTGATGACATTTTGATAAACCCTTTTTCTCAGCTGATCAGAAACAAAAATATGTAAGGGGTAAATACTTTGTCTCAAAGGACATATATTTTTGAAATAAAAAAGGGCTGTTCATAGTTTTCATGACCTTAAGACAAATGACATCACAGGTGATTTCTTCACCCAGAAGTCCTTTGGTCTGCTTTCAGGTCTGCGATGACATTAACTCTCAGGAGAACGTCAGGCCTTCGCTGGCCACGAGTCTTATCAGCAAACCACTGGGCTGGTGGAGACCCTGAGGCAATCAGCGCACTGTCTGTTGCTTTTTTCTAACGCTGATTAGAGAAGGAGAGAGGAAGAGCTGGGAGAATACAAACTGGTCAGTGCTGCAGTCAATGCACACACACACACACACACACACACACACACACACACACACAAGCTGAGCCTATCTCAGGTTAAAGAGCCTCATTTTTAAGGTATAAACGCATGAAAGGTGTTGACTGATTAAACTGAAGACGACCTTTTAGTCTCAAATTAAATATGTAACAGCTGAGCAGGACAGCTTGAGAAGAGGAAGCAGAAAAAGTATTTCAAAATAAAAGACGCAGATTTCAACACTTGTCACATATGCATGCATACATGTAAATATGTATTAATTCAATGTTTCACAAGACACTGATTAGATCTGTAATTTCAGTAATTCGTTGAACTTAAGTTGTTTGTTTGAATGTCTTGCTGTGGTGTTTCTTGAACATTAACTCGTGACACTGATATATCATTACTTTTAAGACCATATGGCAGAACAAAGGCAGGTGATCAAAGGCTTAACTGTGGTAAATTAGTGAAATAAAAACACAAAGTGCACCAGCATAAGTGAAAGTCATAAGAAAGCCTTTTTCCAATTGAACAGAAGGTAGAAAGTAATTTAGGCCATTTAAACTGAGGGTGGATAGACAGTGTCTCCCCTGAGTCTTGCTTTTATTGGCCTGGAGGAGTATGTGGTGAATATGAAGCAATCATATTAAAAATCTCCAGTGTGACCAGTGTGAAGCTAAAATAATAAACCATCTTAAAGGTGGGCATTTCTTAAATGAAACATTCCACCTTCCTTGGGGCAACACGGGTTTTGGCATTTAATCAGTAAATACGTAAAGTGTCTGAATAATGTCAAGTGTGTGTGTCTTCTCGGATTAATCAGCTGCTCAACGTCCTCTCATTTAAACAGAGAGTTCATAAATCTAAATAACTTAGACGTGACTTTTGCTGGATCAAATGTCAACATATTAACTCCAAAACTAGTGTAAGTATGTGCGTATTACACGAGTGTGTGAGAAAGTGTGTGCATGCGTTTGTGAAGAGATCCAAATGACCTAGTTAATGAAGATGTAGACGATGATGAGACTTGCGCTTGTGAGGTAATCTGATACCTTTAATGGTAGTGAGAAGAAGGAGACTGCATATAAATGGCTTTTTATCTAACAGCAGGAAAATACAGAGTACTGGCAGCTTATTATATGGGTCTGCACACACACATCTACATCTGCATTAACTTGCACACACAAACCGTTTAACAACAAATATAGAAACATAAATATCAAGAGATATCCAGTTAAAAAAAATTGCTCCCTGCCTCTGCTGATGACTAAAGTAAAAAAAGCGACAGCATGCTCGCAGACTCCCATTGATTCGACTTGGCGGAGAGAGCTCCCGCTTCATTAGGCCAAGAAATTAAAATGTGGGTGGCCTGTGGTGTAGGTGGGAGGTGGTGCTGGGATCTGTGGAGTGATGTGGGGAGGTGCTGCAACATCGTCAGACAACAAGGCCAAATGAATCAAATAAATATAGAAATAAAGACATAAAAGAAATGGTTTTATACACCCAGCAGTGTAATGACTGTAAAGCCCATTGCATTAACTCTGGCACTAGAAGACAGCGTGTGACTGGTCTGGGGTGTGGGAGGAAAGCATGCACAGCTATGTGGGCGGAGTCATCATGGGAGTGGGGTTGGTTTGCTGTAAGTGTGTAAATACGATATTGATTATGTGTCTAGGTGTTCTTTGATCAGCCACAGCATCTGGCAGGTGGAGTGAACAACATTTCATTAAAATGCCATGTTCCTCTGGGAAACCTTGGGACTCACACAACACTGAAAAAATGTCTTTGTCATCTAATAGATTTCATCTGTTTTAGCTTGTTCTGTTACATGTTTCACATCATCAAACAAATTAAAAAATCAGACAAACTGAAGAACTCTGTAAGGGGCAAAAACTTTTTACATATCAGTATAGATGTTAGTTTAACATGAAACAGTGACATAAATGAAAAATTGACCCCTCAGAAATAAAATCCTCTAACTCTGCCAAATCCAAACATAAAGCTCTACTGTGTTTCCCACAGGCTTCAGTATCAGAGGTGGAACATAGTTAAATGCACTAAAGGATCCACAAGAACATAAATACTTTTATTTCTGGAGAAAAGGTGGGGCGGATTTCGAGGTTAATGTTTTGATATAACCAGTGTTTCAGTGTGCAGATACACAACGTTCTGAATTTCACTAAATAGTTGTTGTTTTTATCCACATACAGATACCTGCTTCACGTCAGGTATTACATTCACTTTTCCTCGAGTCACGAGGGAGAAAATGAAACTGTGTAGCTTCATGAAATCTTGATGACGTCACTCATTTAATAATTCACAAATATTTTACGTGATAAAAACCAAGAGAGCTGTCTTATTTAGTGGTTTTGGTTCTGTGAAAACAATCAAAACAAAACTGCTGAATGGAGAAAGTAACAAGGGACCAAGGAACAAGCAGATGTTCAAAAGAAATGGACAGAATACAAACAAGACAAGAACCCTTAAAGAGGCCATTTCATACAAATTTCAGGAATTTGTGGTTATTTCTTAAGTATTAACCAGTAACATGAAACATGTTATATCTAAAAAACGTCAGGAAACACTGATTAACAGACATTTCAATCTGTCGGTGTCAAAATTCGTCTGGCTTCGGGCTGGGACTCATTAATATTCATTATTTTAATTTGCTGGACTCTGATTGGCTAACAAACTAGCCTATGAGAGCAAGGTATACTGTTTCCTGCCCCGCTGCGCACGGCAACATCAGACGTTCTCTCTTCCTGTTTGCTACATCTTATGCTAACAGCTTTTAGCTAGCAGCATGCTAGGCGTGGTTTCAACTGTGGGAGCTGATGAATACCAACGAACAAATGACTTGTGATGAAACAGATACAGGCCGTTCGAACTCAGGAGAACTCGGGTTTTATCACCACCTGCATAGTTTGAGAGATTAAAACTGAAAGAGAAGTTGTTGACCTGTTTTCACCCACTATGAAGGTAAGAACACCTGTGGAGCTAAAATATTCAACAGAAACCTCAGAAAAACTGTTTTTAATAGAAGGGCCTCTTTAAATACCACCATTTTCATATGAGCATTAAGGCTACACAGTTTTTTCACACGTCTCAACAGCAGCTCATAAGTAAACCTGACTGGTATCATTATTACAGAAGCATCTCTGACTCCCTAACCTGGCTCTGCCAGATCTATGTTTAGCCCCGCCTCTTTTCGATTCGGGGACACACATACATCTGGAACTGCTCCGTTTGAAACAGTTTATAAAAGGGAGGGACATCTGATGTAATATTTTAATCTGATTGGAGGAGCCAGCAGGTGTCTGCCTTTGATGATTTGTCTTTAGCCAATCACAGTAAATCAAGTTCTTGTAAATCCATTCAGTTGTAAAACACACTCATCGTCACTACTAAGAAAAGCAAAACATGTCTTTACCATCAAGAAATACACAAAGTTCTTCCCTTTGCTCGCACGGCTACTGACTCCTTGCTCTCTTAGTAAATTTACATTAGAAAGATGAGAACAGTCCCAGAACAGCTGAAGCTGCAACTCATTGTAGAATTCATGAAAACCAAAATTATGAAACCAAATTTGGACCCCCAGACATGTTAATTATAAAGGATATTATCACTGTGATGTAGTCACAGAAGCAGAACTCTCAGATTTTAGTCACAAGGTTAATTTGTTACACAAAGTCCCTCCATTAATAACTGTATAACCCTGATTTATTTTAATTTGTCATGTATTTAACTTTGTGTTGATCACATTCATCTTTAGTGTTCGTACATAAACTCTTTACACTGATACTTCCTTCAAAGCACCAAGACACGACTAGCGTTTAGTTATTGGTTATAAGTGAAGTCATAGTTTGGAGTCAGAGCCAGAGATGGAGTGGGACCATCTGTCTCTGTGTCAGCTGGACAGGGTGGAGACTCTACTACCTGCTGTCAGTGTCACCTCTTCGACCGCTGACACACCAACTTGCTGGGAGGACTGGAGTGAAGCTGTCTGGCTCACACTGGTTGCCCTTTCACCATCTGAGCAGCAACAGCAGGCAGCGAGCCAAATCTTTATGACCACATCTGTATCTCTTTAGTTGGGGACATTAGGAGACATAAAACCTTAAAAACTAACTAGTTGTCAGGAATCAGCGTCTGTTAGATTTAATCATAAAGAAGACAATCAAATAAATGACACCAATAAATAATAAAGAGATTTAAAGTGCAAGTAGTGGTAAATCTGTGATATTCAGTCAGAAAGATATCGAACATCAAAGGTCTCAGCGTGGTGGAGCTTAATGGCACACGGGCTGACTAATGTTCTATACTGCCTTCAAGCTATAACCACAATTCAAAACAGTGATGCTCTGTAAAATCTAAACAACAAAATCCAATGTGTAAATCTCATAAATCCATATTTTATTCCCAACAGAACATAAACAGCACATCAGATGTAGAAACAGATATTTTACCATTTTATAGAAAAGATTTATTCATTTTGAATTTGATGGCAGCAACAAAAAGGTTGGAAAGGGGTGATGTTTACACTACTCCTCTTCTTTTAACATCCGTCTGTAAACATCTGGATATGAGGAGACCAGCAGCTGGAGTTTTAGGAGAGGAATAATCTGATGCAGGATTAGCAGCTCAACAGTTCTGGACCTTTGTTGCAGCATTCTGTATTTCATGAAACTCCAGATGTTTTTTATTAGTGAAAGATCTGAACTGCAGGCAGGTCAGTTCAACATCTGGACTCTTCTCCTGTTGTGATGGATCCAGAATGTGGTTTAACAGACGATGTCTAGATGGAGCAGATGTTGCTCTAAAACATCTGTGTGTTAGGTCTCAGGGTTTTTCTGTTTTATTTAGACTTATTTTCTTTCTTGTTTCCTGTAGTTATGTTATGGGATTGTTTTTTTCTCTTGACATCATCTGTGCCCTCTTTGTCTCATGTTCAGTTTTTGTCACAACTGTCTTCTTGTTCTGCTTTTATTTTGACATTGTTCTCACTTCCTGTTTCCCTATGTGTGTCGCCAGTATCATATTCTCCACCTCTACGGAGTCGTTTCCTGTTTCAATGATTAATTTGCTTTGTTTTCAGTTTGTATATATAAGTTGGTGTCTAGTTATGTTTAGTTGTTTGTTTGCGCTCAGATTAATGTTCTATGTTTGTCGACTGGCTCTCCCTCCTGCTCCTCGTGTCTTGTAAGTTTGCTGCCTCGCCAACATTTTGTTTTCTCTCTCAATAAACACTTTGGTTTATTTTACACTCTGTGTGCGGCGAGTTTTCCTCCCTGCGTTTTGGGTCTAACCCTCTCTTGGCTATAAGCTAACAGTCATGTTACAGTATACTTTACAGTAATGATGAAGCCTTTCCAGATGTGTAGATGGTTTTAACATGTTGCAGACATCAAATCAAAACTGTCTGATATTGTCTATAAAATGGTAAAATATCTCAGTTCTAACATCTGTTGGGAATAAAACATGGTTTTCATCCTTTCTATTTTTAATTAGATTTGACACAGCAGAAGACAAGATGACATCACTAGTATCTGTGGTCATATAACTAGTTAAAAAGAGCAGCCATCCCCAAGACTCATCCCTTGTTTGTAGTTTCATCTGACATGGAGCCAGGGGATGTGGCCTGTGCTGCTTGAGGTCAATCACCTCATGGCGGTCGGTAACTAGTGTGTGAGAATCTTGTTCTTTGCTCCATGAAGGATCCAGACAAACAGTCAGAGCTGTCCACTGGTGGTATCTCAGTACACAAGCGTACTACATAAATCAAGTATATGTACAGTTATTAAAAAGCAAAACTCGGGTAAACTCGGGTGTTGAATATTTTAGCTCCACAGGTGTTCTTACCTTCATAGTGGGTGAAAACAGGTCAACAACTTCTCTTTCAGTTTTAATCTCTCAAACTACGCAGGTGGTGATAAAACCCGAGTTCTCCCGAGTTCTAACGGCCTGTATCTGTTTCATCACAACTCCTTTGTTTGTTAGTATTCATCAGCTCCCGCAGTTGAAACCACACCTAGCATGCTGCTGGCTAAAAGCTGTTAGCATAACATAGCAAATAGGAAGACACGGCGTCTGACGTTGCCATGCGCAGCGGGGCAGGAAACAGTATACCTTGCTCTCATAGGCTAGTTTGTTAGCCAATCAGAGTCCAGCAAATTCAAATAATGAATATGAATGAGCTGCTGCTTGAGGCCACCCGAATTTTAATACAGACAGATTTAAAGGTCTGTTAATCAGTGTTTTCTGACGTTTTTTAGATATAAAATGTTTCATATTACTGGTTAATACTTAAGAAATAACCAAAAAGTCCTGAAATTAGTATGAAATGGAGCTCTTTCAAAGTAAGTTTATAAAACCAGCTGCAGTGGCATTTTTCATCTGTGATACAAGATGTCTGAAGTTAAACTGGGTCTGAATCAGAGATAAAAACCTTCCTCTGCATATAGAACAGCTGATGTTTTCAACACATCAAGCTCAAGAGGAAAGCAGCAGTATACCGGTATGTGAAGAGAAGCTTATTAGTAAATGTTTACCTCTGAGTTTGTGTGTGTTCTTTTAAATGTAAAATGAAGTGTGTAAAGTCTCAGTAGTGTCTGAACATTCACATAAAGCTGTGAAGCTTAAAGGGAAACTACTACTACTACTACTACTACTGTCATTTAGCAGACGCTTTTATCCAAAGCGACTTACATTGAGAGAACATACAAGCAAGAATTCAAAGAGAAGGAAAAAAATATAAGGAGGCGGACTGTTTGGAGTCCAGTTTAATTCCGACGCTGATACATCAAGTGTAACAATTTTTTTTTTTTTTTTTTTTTTT
>SSNP01000073.1:1656011-1743136 GCA_006937955.1 Pachypanchax playfairii | reverse complement strand
CCCCCCCCCCCCCCCCATCAGCACTTTATGGTCACTGCCCAAATGCACTCATGTTGTCAGGCTGCTTCTCTGTAAACACGAGCAGCGCTACAATATTTATCCAGTTAAATTAGAATTCATGGTTTTAAAAGGGATAATTAATGTGTGGATTGCTTTGGGTGGGTCCTCAGAACCGAGATTACCCATCATTAATAATTAGTGTGTAGCAGATTTTTTATGAAGAAAGTAGTCTTCATTTTTTCCTTGAGTGAAGGACACTGGATTTATTTATTTATTTTGGTATTTGCATGAAATTGTATGTTAAAACATGCTAATTTAACTCTAAACTTGGAAACTGTACATGAAAGAGACTTTGCATGTGAGATGCAGACGAAATCCCAAAACGATGCTTGATTAGGTAAATGCATTATTCCCACTGCCTCAGTTTCCTTCATTAAAAAGGTCTGCAGGGATGTCATTCACACACGATTACCACAAAGTGTTAATACTTAAAAAACCTTTGATCTCAACAAGATAGGCAGAGCTTCACTACTTCTATTTTAGGTCCACCATGAGCCTGAAACGGAGGGAAAGTGACAGAAAATGGAAGACGAAAAAAACAAAAAGTAAGAAAGCAGAACAGGCTGGTTAACGAGACGGGACAAGACAGCAGTAAAATTATATAAAAAAAAGAAAAAATAGTGAGATGCTGTTGAGAGGAGAGAGAGGCAAACAGAGAAGAGAGAGAGAGGTTGAATGTTACATGATATAATAAGATGAGTGGAAAAAGAACGCCTGAGGGGAGAGCAGAGAGAACTAGGCTGTTAACATGCTGACTTACCTGCAAGCATGCATGCACACAAACATGCACGCACACACACACACACAGCATGACAACAGCTTTTCAGATTTTAAATCTCACATTCAAACACACTCCAGTCTTGGCGTTTCTAAAAAGCCCTTTCAGAGCACGCTGCTGGTCACAGAGCAACCTGCTTGCATTCTACCTGCACTGATGCCTGCTGACAAACTCAGTTGTGGGACTTCGCTGTGCTTTACCTAATTATGAATTATGCATCGGCCGCTGTCACTTTGAAAAACGCAATTACCTCAGTGATAACGCAGATGGTCATGTTTTGTCTGGCATATGCTGTGCATTTATTAAGAGTGCAGTGCTGGAAAGAGAAGCGGCGGCACACAAACATGGGCGTGTGGACGGATCCCCTGATGCAATGCAGAAGCTTTCTCATGCCCGTACAGAGGCGCAAACCAGGTTCAGGATTAATCAGTGTGATACCTGCAAACCTGGAGGGCGTGGTCATTACTAAATGTTCTGTATGGTAAATGAAAAGTTGGATTATAACATGTTTAAACACAATCCCATTTTAGATGGGATAGTTTTAAGGGAATGGTCAGAGATAGTAAACATGTGGTGTCATGTGACGGTCCAGTTCACTGGCTTATCTAAATCTGCTCAGTTACTGGTTGCATGTACTACTCTATTATTCTTAATATTTTATTCTGGAAGACCCAACTTAAGCTAGTTGATGTTGGGTAACTTTAAGCAGGTCCACGCTTTGTATAAACGTTTAGAGCGAGAGCCGAATGAGAGCGCATGTAGACCAAAGACTGGACTCTTCTGTCTGCAGCACATGGATGAACATCATTCTGACACAGTTCTGCTGCTTCCTGTCTCTAAACCTTTACACAGTTTTCAGCAGGTTACAGACAGTGTTTTAATCAGAAAGGCTTCAGTTATCAACGTTGGATTATCGAGCTGGATTAATGAGGTTTTATTGTGTCGCCTCATAGCTCCAAACTTTTAGTCCTTCTTGGTCTTTTTCTCTCATTTTCTTCTTGTTCTTATCGTTTTTCTTTCATCACAAATAAACCAGCATGTTGTCCAACAATAAGTGTCCCAGTGAAACCAGTGGTCACTGATCAGCAGGCAGTCACATGGTTTGCATTAGGGATGTCCAGATTCGATCACGTGATCAGAATTTATCTCGATCGGTATCGGACGTTACCTCCCGATCAGGACTCGGACATACACTGTATATATATTTTCATTATTTTTTAACACATCTATATGCAATGGCACCTCGAGTCCACACAGAAACAGCAACGCATTCGGGATGACATCACTTTGTTTTAGAGATGCTACTGGTTAGACACACAGAAGTAGCTTGAAGCGGAAATGGTAAATGGTAAATATCCTGTATTTGTATAGCGCTTTTCTAGTCATTCAGACCACTCAAAGCGCTTTTACACTACAAGGTTTTGCATTCACCCATTCACACAACCCGATATGTAAGCCGGGGGGAGAGGGTAGGGGCTAACACTCACACAACCCGATACGCAGATCGGGGGGCAACATGGGGTTCAGTGTCTTGCCCAAGGACACTCCGACATGTGGCAGTGGAAGCCGGGATCGATCCACCAACCTTCAAATTGGAGGACGACCGCTCTACCCGCTGAGCCACAGCCGCCCATATTATGGAAATATTATGGAAAACGCGAGTAAGTCTGTGGTCAAGTCAAGTTTATTAGTAAAACACATTTAAAAACAACCATGATTGACCAAAGTGCTGTACAATAAGATAACACTGAAAAATAAAACAGCATAAACAGAATAAAACCTCTAAAAATACATAAAACACCTCAATAATAAAAATGATTAAATTAAACCTGGTAAAAGCCAAAGAGAAGAGGTGAGTTTAAGAGCAGATTTAAAAGTTCCTGAGCTTGTGGAGAATCTGATGTGGAGGTAAACTGTTCCATAGTCTGGGTGCAGCTACAGCAAAGTAGTTTTTAATCTGCATTTAGGAACATCTAAAAGTATCAGACTTGCTGACCTCAGAGATCTGGGCTGGTAAATGTTAAGAAGCTCTGTCATGTATGGAGGTGCAGTACCGTAAAGAACCTTAAAAACAAGCAATTACATTTTAAAATCAATCCTAAAAGTGACTGGGAGCCAGTGGAGAGAACAGAGAACTGGAGTGATGTGGGAAAGTGGTCGGATTCTGTTTTTAATGTATTATAGAAGTATCCGATCGGGACTCGGTATCGATAGATACTTAAAATTAAATGACTCGGACTCGAGAGCAAAAAAACCTGATGGTGACATCCTTAGTTTACATGAAACATGTTTTAGCGATCGCGTGGAGCCACATCGTGCTATCCACTGCAGTGACCACAACACATGGAATGGATGCATGTAAACAGCTGTGTTTATATGTGAAGCTGCTGTAAATCACTAAACAAGTTAGTTCCATGTGAGTTCCAAAGAAAAGCTGAATCCATAAAAGAAGGAACAGCTGCAGCATGAACTGGATTCAAGGCATGAGAGTAATAATATTTAGTTTCAATACGTTAGAACTGCTGGTGTTGTATTAGTGATATATTATCAATATGTAAATCTTTTACTGTCTGAAATCTGGAACATAAAAAGAATAAAAATAGGATGTTTCACATATTGTTGCTGGGAACACCGTGGTGGCAGACAAGCAGGGTAAAGTGGAGCTAGAAGACGAGAGTGAGAATTGACTGTGTGATGTGTGATGGAAATAATTCCCACTCCATATCACACGGGGATGTGGTGTCGCTCTCCATTCTGTCTCTCATTCTTTGTTCTTTTTTTTCTACCTGACTGCCATCTCCTCCTCATCCCTCTTCAGACAATCTACTGTGGCACTTCTTTATTTTATCTTCGTCTTTTAATCTTACTTCATACTGCAATTGAAATGTGTAATATAGCTTTGCTTTCATTTGTTCCTCTCTCTGAGTCTTCTGGTTCAGCTCATCCACCATCATTTATTTTCAAATGATGATGATGAAAGTTGGTTCTGCTGGTTCTGCTGGTCAGAAACACAAATAATAAGTGATCATATCAGCCGAGGAGAGCTTGATATGATCTAATTCAGATGTATTAATCTGAAAAAGGATAAATAACCACTAATTAACTCCAAACAAATAGTTAGTCTAAAATGGAAAACTAGAAAAAATAGATTTAAAACAAAAAGAAATGTTTTTCCAGCTGTGTGATGAAAGTTAAAGAAAAGAGGAGGAGAGAGAATAAAGAATGAAGGAGATACACAGTTGAGAAATAAAAACAGACGTGGCAGTGATGGAGAAATGGAGAGAAATACACAAAATAAAGAACTTGGAGGAAATAAAAGACGTGAGGTGTTGCAAGGGATCCCTCCCCCAGCAGATTATTAGAAACACGACTAATCCCAAAATAACAAGAGCAACATCGTTCTGTGGCAATATATGTACATATACACTCACCGGCCACTTTATTAGGTACACCTGTCCAACTGCTCGTTAACACTTAATTTCTAATCAGCCAATCACATGGCGGCAACTCAGTGCATTTAGGCATGTACACATGGTCAAGACAATCTCCTGCAGTTCAAACCGAGCATCAGTATGAGGAAGAAAGGTGATTTGAGTGACTTTGAACGTGGCATGGTTGTTGGTGCCAGAATGGCTGGTCTGAGTATTTCAGAAACTGCTGATCTACTGGGATTTTCACGCACAACCATCTCTAGGGTTACAGAGAATGGTCCCAAAAAGAAAAAATATCCAGTGAGCAGCAGTTCTGTGGGCGGAAATGCCTTGTTGATGCCAGAGGTCAGAGGAGAATGGCCAGACTGGTTGGAGCTGATAGAAAGGCAACAGTGACTCAAATAACCACTCGTTACAACCAAGGTAGGCAGAAGAGCATCTCTGAACGCACAGTACGTCGAACTTTGAGGCAGATGGGCTACAGCAGCAGAAGACCACGCCGGGTGCCACTCCTTTCAGCTAAGAACAGGAAACTGAGGCTACAATTTGCACAAGCTCATCGAAATTGGACAATAGAAGATTAGAAAAACGTTGCCTGGTCTGATGAGTCTCGATTTCTGCTGCGACATTCGGATGGTAGGGTCAGAATTTGGCGTCAACAACATGAAAGCATGGATCCATCCTGCCTTGTATCAACGGTTCAGGCTGGTGGTGGTGGTGTAATGGTGTGGGGAATATTTTCTTGGCACTCTTTGGGCCCCTTGGTACCAATTGAGCATCGTTACAACGCCACAGCCTACCTGAGTATTGTTGCTGACCATGTCCATCCCTTTATGACCACAATGTACCCAACTTCTGATGGCTACTTTCAGCAGGATAATGCGCCATGTCATAAAGCTGGAATCATCTCGGACTGGTTTCTTGAACATGACAATGAGTTCACTGTACTCAAATGGCCTCCACAGTCACCAGATCTCAATCCAATAGAGCATCTTTGGGATGTGGTGGAACGGGAGATTCGCATCATGGATGTGCAGCCGACAAATCTGCGCCAACTGTGTGATGCCATCATGTCAATATGGACCAAACTCTCTGAGGAATGCTTCCAGCACCTTGTTGAATCTATGCCACGAAGAATTGAGGCAGTTCTGAAGGCAAAAGGGGGTCCAACCCGTTACTAGCATGGTGTACCTAATAAAGTGGCCGGTGAGTGTATATTCTGCTCTAACACATGATGGATTGAACACACATTGACTGTGACAAACACTCCTATGACATGTGCTCCTTTAAACAGGTCATTCCTTCTCATGTTCATGGATTCATACATGTTGGGAAGGAGATAAAGTGATTAATCTCACCAATAAGAACAATTTTATCAGTGTAAATGTTTTGTGTGTGTGCTTGTCTGTGTGAACTACACAGTGACATAATTGTTTCCCATGGGAGACATCAACAAATGCATTTTCCTTACACACACGGCTCCATTTTAAGGGAAATAAACAGACTTTCTGACTGCAAAGGCTTCGTTACAACAAAGAAATAATAAACCAAACACAGCCCACCTGTAGTGTCTTATCCAGCCAGTGTGTTCTGCCCTTTACTGGTAGAATTATTACTAGCACTCAGTTTTTAGCACCAGACTGATGGAACAGCACTGCTTGTAAACCATGAGCTGCACAGTCTTCACTCCTGAACCCATCGGCGAGCGCAGCGCTGGCAGCTTTCAGGATCGATCACATTCTCAGATGGTCACATACATTTTTTTTTTAATCAGCTGGAAGAAGTTAAAGCCCATCTGGAGCTGTGCCATGCAGAGGTTCTGCTGCGTCAGTCCGGTCAGTCCTTTCTGCTGCCACCACCAAGCGTTCCCAAGCTAAATGTTTCAGTTCAGCTAGTTACTGTAAGATGAGGAGATGCTGCCCACTGCTCTGAAGAGGAGCAGCAAAGAAGCTCAGAATTCATCTGTTTATGTGTTTAACTGTAGTCACTTGTTAGCTTTTAAGCATAAATGGTATTTAAGTTTAAATAGTAACAAGTACCCCCCCCCCCACACACACACACACACACTTCTCCCCCGCTGGAGGTGACAGCTCTGACTGGACAGCCAGTGGCCACTTTGTGGTGCACGGACTGCAGCCGGCAGATTAGAGGCCCAGTGGAGATTTGCTGAGGATAAATGTAAATCTGAGCTGAACAATGAATCTTACTGGCCAAGATTGTTTAAAGGGATAAGATGCTCACGGAAATCTGGCTCTATATGGGATAGAGGGTTTGTATCAGAGTGAGTTGTGTTGGAATCTTTGCCTGTAGCTCTGTGTACATGTGCGAGATAAGCCTTGTGAGTAAGAGGGGAGTATTTGTGGTTTATGTGTGTGCAGGGAAGGAAAGTTAGAGAGTTGTAGTAAAACTGTCAAAGCCAAAAAGACCAGACAGTCCTATTTGGAATCCTTTGAAGCTTCACAGCTTCAAATACAGACACAGCTTAAAGGGCTTAGAAATGGCCTGGATCACACACACACATGCACACACACATGCACACACACACACATGCACACGCACGCACACACACACACGGCTACAAGAATTTATGCAAAACTAGAACAAGCTCACTAACAACTATTTTTAGAAGTGTTGTTTGTTTGCATCTTGGATGTGGTTTTGTTTTTTTTTTTACATTTGGACTTTGACCAACAATAATCATCTTTTTTTTCACAGTCAAACAGTCGAAGAAGAAAATAAATCTTTCTCATTCTCACCAAAATCAACAAAGGAGGACTGTCCGACAATCTTCCCTTCTGGCTTTGAGATGACATGAGTCTGGGTGAAGATCCCGTTCTGAGAAAACAGCACAAAGACAAAAGACAGCCAGGAATTAGACAGGTTCATCACTGCTCAAACTAGAGAGAAGCTGATTATATACACACACGTTCAAGCTGCTGAATCACTACAGATGTTCAGTTCTATAGAACATCTGTAATTTATACATTTGTCTCAAATTCTTTAATATTTTTAGATGAATTTCAAAATGTTACAATAAAATACTTTGTGTTGTAAATGATATTGCCTTGTAGTTAAGAATTACATCACTTTACACGTTGATTATCATTTTATTTAGATCTGATGAGTAGTCGAAATCTAAATGCTGCTTCTCTCTACTACAAGAACACCTTTGGATGAGCTCTACCTGAAAGGTCTGCAGCATGTGGTCTCCAGCAAGAACCTGAAGAGGTTAATACTCTGAGTGGTTGAAAAAATACTCTTTACAAGTGAAATGAGTATTCTGTTACGTTCCTGTGAAGTTACTCAAAATAACCTTTAGAGGTGATGTTGTGTAAGATTATCAGAACTTTGAAACATTCTACTTTTGTCTCAACAGTGAAAAAAGTACAACATGTTAAAACATTCTAAAGCCCTTACATAAGCTAAACTACATGCAGTAATGAGACACTAGAATAAACCCTTTTAAGGGTGATATCACAGTATAAACTGAGTATTATCACCTAACCCTGTTACAGAACAATGCTAATCAATACACTGGTAATTATTTGATTTATTTTATTTAGTTATTTATTTTTCCCTTTTCACAAAGCCCACATTTCTGAACTCATTGATACGTATTAAACTGTTACTGGCTGAAGTCATTATACGGCTTAATGACTTCCTGTGTGACATCAACTCATCACAAACATTTTAAAGAGCTTTAAAATCATGTTGGTTTGAACAGAAAACAGTGAACATGTTGGGATTTCTGGTACCCATCAGATGTTTCTGGCTTGTGCTGCCCTTCATAGTGCCGAGAAGACAGAAATGTCTTTACTCACACAAGTATTCACACACTGGGACATACTGTCCACTGATATGAACATGAGTAATTTATGAGAAAATATACCAGCAAGAGAAAGGAAGTCAGGAGAAGACTGAGAGAACAATTCAGTGAGAAATAACAACAAATACATAAGATGTGAAGAATTAAATGAAAGAAATGTTACATATTAATGTTCATGTTTAAAGTGCTTGACTGAACAAATAACATGATATTAATTACATCCTGATAGCTACACTGTAAATTCAAAGGGCATCACAAGTTATGTTAAGTTACTCTGATTCTATAAACATTTTAGTAATTTTTCACAGGTGTGACAAAAAAAAATAGAAGAAAACAACATAAGGACTGACAATTTTAACAAAAACCTGATCAAGATTTCAATTCCAAAACAAGAAGGAAGGAACAAACAACACACTTTGAAATAAAAGTCATCTTAAAATAACTGTTGCTTTGTGTAATAAACTGGATTTTTTGAAACACTGCCAGCAAACAGCAACCAGGTATTGCAACAAACCTCCATGATGATGATTCTCTGAGTTGAAAAAAGAAACTGTTCATAACAATATCCTGTTTACTGCAACAGGTGAAATCTGTAATCAAAGCAAAAGCAGCTGAATAATCTAAATCTAAAACATTACCTAGTTTAATAAACCATTTTCTGTTTACCACAAAATTTTGTGGAGTCTTCACAATTAATTTAGTATGTAGAAATAACACAAATACAGAAAACAGACTTTTCTTTGCTACGGTCAGTCATTTTTTGTACTCTCTAGTTGGTGTTCAGGGTTGTAGGGAGATGGTTCCTATCACCAGTGATCATTGGGCAAGAGGCGGGGCTACACCTGGACCAGTCGTCAGTCCATCACAGGGCTCTTTGATACAGTATTTGTCATGATGCCCGTTCTTTAAAGCTACAGTATGTAAGAATTAGACCTTGTTGTCAAATCTGAATCCAGCAGTTCATGTAGAAAAAAAACATCTGTTCTCAGCCCCTCACCCCCTCCCTCACTGATGGTTCAGTTGGGTTGCCAGTTCTGATGTTGATTCTTGTCTTGTTTCTCTTGTGTTCAAATTTTTGGGAATGTCTGAAGGTCTATTTGTTCAGCGTTGAGTTTTCCTAAGTGCATTTGAACGCTCCATCACGTGCAGCTCAGCTGATCAGTTAGAAGGATGTGGTGGTTTCTTACTTTTTGCTGCTGGTCGTTGTAGAATTCCAGCTGCTTGTGTTGAAGACTTGGCAGCCTTGCAGACTCACATGTGATTCGTTATGGAACCAGGAAGTCTGGACGTGTAAATAATGATTCTGGTCCGGGCTAGCTTTTATAAAATAAACTAGAGACCACCCAGCTGACTGAGATCCAGATCTGTTACAATGTGACTTTATTTTCAACATCGGTGGGACATTAAACTGTTGTGTGAGTATTTCACTGGAAAATTCGTACATACTGTTCCTTTAAGTTTCACAAGTTAAATAAATGTTTCCCAGATTCCAAATTGTGTTTTAGTATTAATCTGTCTTTTCTGTAGAGTAATTTACTGCAGATTTGAACAGTACTGAACTAGAGCTGATCAAATAGCCAGTTGTGTAAAAATTCAATCGTCTTTTCAGTCAAATGCAGAGTGCAGATGTACAACATGAGTATCATGTGTGAGTTTAACACCAGCAGATTGTGCATGCAACATGTCATTGCTTACTCAGATTAACATTGAGTGCTTGCAGGAGTCCAGTTGCATGCACACGTCACTGACTGCGCGCTCACCTCGGTGGCACAAAGATCACACCATATTTATAGGTCTGCTGATATACACACGCATGAACAGAGTGGATGTAATGAGAGTATGCAAGCCTCAGCTGGATATCAGAGTGTTTGTGTCAGCATCTCTGCCAGGACCTGGTTCCATCACAGTTCATTAAATCAACTGTTTCTGTACAGACAAAGAACTGGAGTCCAGGGAGGAATGAAAGACTCACTAGTGCTGTGCAGAGCTCCAATGCAGTCAGGGTGAATGGATCAGTGTCTGACAGGTGTCAATCTTTATCATGTTGGAATCTCAACCATGTTTTCTTTCTCAGACAAGATGACTTGTTCTTGCTTATGTTATTGATGTAAAAGATGTTCAACAAACTGATGTGATTTGGACTTGTTACTGATGTTGTTGATGATGTGAATTTGACTCGTTGCTGATGTTGAGTAGGACTTGTTGTTGATGTAAATTGGCATTCACACCAGCCCTGTTTAGTCCGCTTGAATCAAACTCTGGTTTGTTTGCACAGAAAGTCCGGTTTGTTTTGGGAGGTGTGAACGGGCAACCGAACTCTGATTCGGACCAAACAATCAAACTCTAGTCCGCCTAAAAACGTGGGTCTTGGTTTGATTGAAACAAACTCTGAGTGGTTCGATTGCATGTGTAAACCCAACCGGACTGGGACCGCAACAAAAGCAGGAAATGGACTATTTTGTGCAGGTCATCCTGTCTTGTTATCTGCTCATCCTGATCCCACTGCGCCAAAATATTCATCTGTTACATTTGCCAAACACAAAAGATCCCCAAACCACCAGAATCTGCTGCTAGTCCAAGTTTGTTTATGTTTCACTGGAGAGACTCGCAGCTCCAATAAGTGCATTAACAACAACAAAAAAAGTAGTGCAGTAACACCACAGCGCCACCTCAGGCGGGGATGTAGAACATGCACCTAAGATTATTTGGTCCATTTGATAAGGTACAGTGTGAACCCAATCGAACCGACTCCACCAGACTATCAGGTGTGAATACAGCCTAAAAAACCTCTGTAGTGGGTTTCTGGTATGAGTTGATGTGACGATGGAAACATGCTTTAAGTTCTGAAACTTACATCCTGTCAGAGGTCATAATGTTGTGGCTGATTGCTGCTTCTTTATTTTAAAAACTGCTTCTTCTCTACAAGAACTGTACAAATTCTTGCCACATCCAAAAAGTTAATTTGCTCTTCCTAATCACAGCCTCATTGTCCACGTTACAAACTCTATCCTGAGACATTAAGATTAGCAGACTAATGACTGGTGTTGTTAAAGTAATTGTCCAGGAGAATTCATGACGCTGCACGCCTCTTTCAGTCCGTTACTACTTCAATATTTTGACATTTAAGCAGTATTTTGCATAACTAGTTATTCCTGATAGTGTCAGGAAGAACGATTCTCAAAAGGACACATGGGGGTTTCTGGAGACAGGAGAGAAAAGATAAATGAAGTGTTTTAGATATTTAAAATAATACTCAGCATGACCGATGACAGACACTATATTATAACAGAAAAGGACATAAAAACCTTAATACAACAAAACAATTTAATACACCTTCCTCATTATTACTGAAGCTGCACACTGGTGGGCCTTATCACCTGTTTAATTGCTTGTTAACACAATGAGCCAATCATCCAATCACATGGCAGCAGCTGAGTCTATTTCAGCAGCTAGAGATGATGAAATCAGCATCAGACTGGGAAGAATTTGGATTTAAGTGACTTGAACATGACGTGTTTGTTGGAGCCAGAAAACTGATCCGAGTATTTTAGAAATCTACTGGGATTTTCATGCTCAAATATTTCTCAGGTTTACAGAGAACGATCTAAAAAAAAGACTGTATGGATGAAAGTTCTGTTGATGTCAGAGATCAGAGGAGAATGTTGTTGATCACTTTTTAATATTAATTAATATGGTTGTATATAACAAACTTTTAATCTGGAATATTAATGTAAACAGAACTTGTTTCTGTAAAGGGTCTTGAAATGACTTTTGCTATAAACTGGCACTTTATAAATGTAATTCAATATTATTGAAAAATTAATATTGTATTCAAATGTGCTGAATTGAATTGAATCAAGGTAACGTCTGAGTCAGACATAGAAAACCTTTATAATAGGTCCGCTGACTAGGTAATTTTTATTCAAATATAATTTCCATTTAATCCGTGTATTAAAGGTTTCCAATCCTTAATGCAACATGGAGTTTATTTTGTGTACTGACATCTGGATGACTGATTGATGCCGGCTGTCTGATTGTAAGAGATTAAACTGTGTCTGTTTGAGGACAGTGGACTGACGTGTGAAGATTAAGAGATTACAGGTCTTGATATTAGTGTTGCCTTCTGTCCACACTAACCCTAAAACATGCATCTCTCTCTCTCTCACACACACGCATGCACACACACATACACACACACACCCACACCCACACACGCACAGATCGAAAACCTAAAATGAACCAGATTAGTGCAGATTAGTGTGAAAATAACTGAAAGAAATAACTATTTTACCAGATTGAAAGTAAAAATATTGTTTTCTCTTTGCAAGAGTCAGGAAACACTGATTAACAGACATTTCAACCTGTCTGGCTTAAAATTTGGGTGGTTCCGGTTTCTTCCGTCAGGCTGCTTTGGCTGCTTCGTCAGCAGCTCATTCATATTCATTATTTGAATTTGCTGGACTCTGATTAGCTAACAAACTAGCCAATCAGAGCAAGGTATACTGTTTCCTGCCCCACTGCACATGGCAACGTCAGACATCGTGTCTTCCTGTTTGCTACGTCTTATGCTAACAGCTTTTAGCTAGCAGCATGCTAGGTGTTATGCTAACAGCTTTTAGCCAGCAGCATGCTAGGTGTTATGCTAACAGCTTTTAGCCAGCAGCATGCTAGGTGTTATGCTAACAGCTTTTAGCCAGCAGCATGCTAGGTGTTATGCTAACAGCTTTTAGCCAGCAGCATGCTAGGTGTGGTTTCAACTGCGGGAGCTGATGAATACTAACAAACAAAGGAGTTGTGATGAAACAGATACAGACCGTTAGAACTCGGGAGAACTCGGGTTTTATCACCACCTGCGTAGTTTGAGAGATTAAAACTGAAAGAGAAGTTGTTGACCTGTTTTCACCCACTATGAAGGTAAGAACACCTGTGGAGCTAAAATATTCAACAGAAACCTCAGAAACACTGTTTTTAATGGAAGGGTCTCTTTAATAATGAAAATATTAATAATGTTATAGCAAAGACAATGACTTTCATACAGAAAGTTTGCAAGTCATTTGCTTTAATGTGAAGAAATAAATAACATCTTGGTTTATTCCTCTCTCAAGTAATTAAACTCAACTTCTGTAGAACAGAAAAAGGGATTCTGTTTTTTAATTTGAAAGTGTTTTTCTGTTAAATGTTACTTAATTATCATATTCTTTTTAGAATGGACCTTTGAAACCACTGGCCTTTAGTCAAATAAAACAGCTCTAGTCCCTGATCTCTGCAGATTTCTGGATTTACTTCTCTTTGTTTTGACTGGCCTCTCTTGCGTAAGCAAAATGCAGGGATGGAAGGACATGTAGACGAAGGAAAGTAATTAAAACAAAGTGCTGGAAAAGAAGAGCGTGCTGGCCTGTGACCGATAGATGCAGCTGTGCTGGGCCGGAGACCACAAAGGGATTAAGGAGGGGTCCTAATGCCTCTTGTATCCTGGAAAATAACTATGGGCGAATGAATTTATGAAGAAGAGACTCTGAAGGAACAGGGATTTTACATTTACTGAAGTGTGTGTTGATAGAAGGAGGCATCACTCAGTTTCACTAAGAGAAAACAAGCCCACTAAAGCAGAGGAAGGGCTGCAAGCAGAGGGAAAACTATTTGATTTATAGAAAAAGAAAGAATGAGATGTGATCATTCACAAAATAAAATGTTCCTTACATTTATCACAAACAAACTTGGATTTGCATGCTCCTTTTTCCACATTTAACTGATGCTTAACAGTGAATAAACATGTTGATGTACAATTCTGTTATTTATGATTACATTAACTGAGTCTGGGCTGCAGTGGGTGATCATCATTAGTCAGTGTCAATTTAACTCAACGTATAACTGTTAGAAATGGGTTTTAATTCTTAGAAGTTTCAAGTAACAGCTGCTTTCTGCGCTACATTTCAGCTGATTCATGTTAAACCATCTATACCGGTAAAACACTTTCATACCACAGACCCACTCACACCCGACCTGCTGATGGGGTACACGTTGACGTGTGTAGGAGAAAGCTGGGATTGAACCACCAACCTTCTGACTGAAGCTCTTCCTCCTGAGCTACAACCAGATGTTAACTCTACATTCAGGTTTTAACACATCGATTTCCCTTCTTCACTTTATAAGCAACATGGTGTAAATTAGGCATTTAAAATCACACGTCATACATACGACACGCGAGGCAGAAATGAGCTCTGTGTTTATTATTATTTTAATTTAGACTTTAATAGGCTCGTCTTTGTGGAGTTTACAGTAAACCCCAAAGCTGACTGTTAAAAATGAAACAAAGTTAAATAGTGGATTTTCATTTTTATAGGTAAAACTAGTTGATTATTAGATCAGATTATTTGATTAATCAATAAATGAGTTGGTAGAATAATTTATATTAAAATATCCTAACTGAGTTAAGATTTCTCCTAAACATGAACCTATATGATAGTTAAAACTAGGTTTTACTGGTACAACTGGTTCCTTTTCAAGATGTGTAAGGGCTGATGGAGACGACGAGCTGAGTAATCACCTCAGCAGATAAAGACAGTACCGCTGACAACAATATTAACACAAATGAGCATCTGATGAGATGCTGAGCTTTATTATTGATCACTATCAGACGATAATGTTTTTAACAACTCTACTTCTTAGAGAGGAGTTTAAAGACGAGGCATCCAGGCAGACCCAGGATTTACTGGAGGGATTGGATCTCTTGTCTGACTTGGGAACACCTCAAAGTACCTCTGGATGAGCTGGAAGAGGCATATGTGAAAAGTCTGGGATCTCTGCTGAGCTCAAACCACCCAGTTCGATTAAGTGTTCACCTTTTAGGTTTAATTTGACAGAAAATTTACCTGCCTGACATCCTTTCAGGGTTCAAGGCAAACACAACTTTTATATACTTAAACAAATACACTCACCGGCCACTTTATTAGGTACACCTGTCCAACTGCTCGTTAACACTTAATTTCTAATCAGCCAATCACATGGCGGCAACTCAGTGCATTTAGGCATGTACACATGGTCAAGACAATCTCCTGCAGTTCAAACCGAGCATCAGTATGGGGAAGAAAGGTGATTTGAGTGACTTTGAACGTGGCATGGTTGTTGGTGCCAGAATGGCTGGTCTGAGTATTTCAGAAACTGCTGATCTACTGGGATTTTCACGCACAACCATCTCTAGGGTTTACAGAGAATGGTCCGAAAAAGAAAAAATATCCAGTGAGCGGCAGTTCTGTGGGCGGAAATGCCTTGTTGATGCCAGAGGTCAGAGGAGAATGGCCAGACTGGTTCGAGCTGATAGAAAGGCAACAGTGACTCAAATAACCACTCGTTACAACCAAGGTAGGCAGAAGAGCATCTCTGAACGCACAGTACGTCGAACTTTGAGGCAGATGGGCTACAGCAGCAGAAGACCACGCCGGGTGCCACTCCTTTCAGCTAAGAACAGGAAACTGAGGCTACAATTTGCACAAGCTCATCGAAATTGGACAATAGAAGATTGGAAAAACGTTGCCTGGTCTGATGAGTCTCGATTTCTGCTGCGACATTCGGATGGTAGGGTCAGAATTTGGCGTCAACAACATGAAAGCATGGATCCATCCTGCCTTGTATCAACGGTTCAGGCTGGTGGTGGTGGTGTAATGGTGCGGGAAATATTTTCTTGGCACTCTTTGGGCCCCTTGGTACCAATTGAGCATCGTTACAACGCCACAGCCTACCTGAGTATTGTTGCTGACCATGTCCATCCCTTTATGACCACAATGTACCCAACTTCTGATGGCTACTTTCAGCAGGATAATGCGCCATGTCATAAAGCTGGAATCATCTCGGACTGGTTTCTTGAACATGACAATGAGTTCACTGTACTCAAATGGCCTCCACAGTCACCAGATCTCAATCCAATAGAGCATCTTTGGGATGTGGTGGAACGGGAGATTCGCATCATGGATGTGCAGCCGACAAATCTGCGCCAACTGTGTGATGCCATCATGTCAATATGGACCAAACTCTCTGAGGAATGCTTCCAGCACCTTGTTGAATCTATGCCACGAAGAATTGAGGCAGTTCTGAAGGCAAAAGGGGGTCCAACCTGTTACTAGCATGGTGTACCTAATAAAGTGGCCGGTGAGTGTATATGGCTCGTGTGTGTGTGTGTGTGGTGTTCATCAAGAAATGCAGTGGAAAAATGATATAGGTAAAAATTACAACAGAACTGAAAGTTTCTTTGGTTTTTCTTTGTAATCCTCTGAACAGATGAATATTTCCGCCCCATTGCATAGCTCATCACTCTTAGGGTATAACAGTAAATTTGTTTTGTTTCAGCCCTCCATGGTTTTACGTTCCCCTTATTCCCATTCTGCTAAATCCCTCATTCTGTCTCTGCTATATTCTTTCTAACCTCCTCTCCTTCCGTTTCCATATTCCCCCGTTCTCTGATAACATAGACTTCTGTTCAGCTTGCGCATCAACCTGCTGAATTTCAAATAGGCCCCTTTGACAAAAATGTAGAGCCAGAGTCTCCCCTCCCTCCGCTCCCAGAATATAAACAAGACTTGCAGCACTGTCAGGAATCCTGCATTTCCAGGTCCACCAATGGTCTTCTGCCCTGTTTGTACACCAAAGGAAAGACTGGATATTTTCAAAGTTTCCTATGTGGACTCATGGACTCCACTTCATAAAATCCAGTAAAATCTGAAACCAATTAAGTAAACTTATTTCTCCTCCTTAGTGAGAAAAACAACTTTTAAATTTATTCTGCACATCTCTGCTTCCAGATCTGATCAGGATTCTAAAAGTAAACAACATGAACATGAACAAGTATAAGTGCACACAACGGTTTGACAAACATACACTCATCATCCACCTGTTGTATCATATAACACTCGTATTAGTCTTTTGTTTGTGTAAAAGTGTTTAAGTCAGAATTCAGCCCACTCTGATGTAAGGAAGATGTGGTTGGACAGAACCGAGGGACAGAAAAGTAGACCAACAGTGAAACTGTTCATAAAATGTTACAACTTGGGCAGAGCAGAGACTGAAGTCCTGTTCTAAACAAATGAATACAAATGTGCATAAAAAACTGGACAACAATCAGGAGGTTTCAATGGAGAATACCTCAAGTTCAGAAGTTCAAACAGAATTGCGAGAATTTCTGTATGTCATTGTAAACTAGGCTAGTTGTCAACAGAACAAAATTTGTACAGATTCACAATTATGAATCAGGGCATGACGAGATGTGGAGTTCCTCAAGGCTCAGTGTTGAGTCCTCCGTTTTTATTTTGTATGTTAATATTTGTGAAATGTCCAAAACACTATGGTTTATTTGGTTTGCAGATGATCTCAATGTATTTAGTTCTAATATAATATTCCATTTTGTCATGAATCAGGTTAAAACCCAGCCATGTTGTTACTATTTTCTCCCAGTCGTTGCTGCCTCTCCTGTTCAGTAATAATTTAACTCACCTGTGCTCACCTGAGTCTCTGGCTCTGTTTCTCCTGTCCCCACCCTTATTTAAGGAGCTGTGTGGCAGCTGTTACGTCAGCTGGAAGCTCGTGTCATTGTTTCATGTCAGGTATTTATCTACAGTCTGTTCTGAACCCTCTTCCAGCCTGTTGACCAGGATTTTAGCTCAACCCCTGATGTTACAAGTGTTTTTTGCTTTGGTGTTGCTTTTCACAATAAACTCTGTTAAACTGCCGTCCTGCCTGCGGTTTGCACTCGGGTCCTGACTAAAATCCTGGTCATTAAATTCATTAATGAATGATTTTAAAATGATCACAGTAAATTTGGTTTGTGAGACATTAAAAACTTGAGAAGAGGTTTAAGGATAACAGATTCTCCCTAAATTGGGATAAAACATAATTAAAGAATTTTGTGAGAATACTGTAGTTCCTTCTAATATCAACAGATATATTAACATTTCTATGAGTTATTTTGGATAATGAGTTAGAGTTAAGAAAATCTCACAGAAAATATATAAAACAATAACTGTGCATATGTTTAGCAGTTTAAATAAACCCAATAATGTATTTGAACTATTAACACTCAACATATTTTATTATTCTCTTATATTGTTCCATATT
Source organism: Pachypanchax playfairii (assembly GCA_006937955.1). Lineage (NCBI taxonomy): Eukaryota > Metazoa > Chordata > Actinopteri > Cyprinodontiformes > Aplocheilidae > Pachypanchax > Pachypanchax playfairii. The sequence continues at coordinate 1,724,937 of SSNP01000073.1, read as the reverse complement.
TAACTTCTTGTATAGAGATTTAGGGCAACATACTATATGTTACTAATATTAAAAGAATGTTACATGAAGTGAATGTCAGAGAACACGTGAACAGCTCGTGTATGAAGTATAATTTAAAACCTTTATTAGTTTTGATCAAAGCTCAAACTAATTATTACTAAATAACTTACAGAGGTTGTTTGTTCTGGGATCAAATGATGGAAATCATGAGAGGAAAATGAATTTACAAGTTTCATGTGTGGAAACAACATAAAAGCTGACGTGTGTTTCAGTTCATGAAGTAAAATTATCCAGAGACTGAAAAACTGTTGAATTATTAGTCAGTTTAGAAACTTCATAAAAACTTATAAGATGTTATGAACTAATGGGTGAATAATTAGATTAATGATGTAGTTTGTGGATGTAAATTCATAACTTGTTGTGTAAACACTGAGAAAGGGGCGGGGCATGTGGGGTTCTTCTTCTTGCTTCATGTAGCTCATGGACAACATGGATTTGTGGATCTTTTGGGTTTATGGTTTGAGAATGTTGTTCTGAAGTTGTCTGAGTGAAATAAATAAAAAAATACTTAAAAGCTGCAACGGGACACTAACGTCTAATTTTTACTAGCAAACCTCTGAGAAGTTACAGTGGAGGGATGTCACTGGACCACTGGACAAGTATCCAGATCTGTCACTCACGCCTAAATGACCAACATAAAAATGACTAATTGTTTTTAGTAGATGAATAAAATGTATTACCTTATTGATCCAAGTCTCAAACATATTCTCAGTTGTCAGGAACAAATCTGAATAAGAAAAAATAGACAAAAACATACAAGTTATTAAGTTGGATATCAAACATACAGTACTGACGGTTAATGATCAAATACTGCAGAAAAATTAAAATATCCAAACTGTTCAGGTTTAGATAAAATTACACATGATTACAGCAGCTATAATCTGACACCATAACCGAAGCGTCTCTGTTCAGCTGGTGGTTTGTGCTGTGTTTGATGAAAGTACAACAAGCTAATGCAGCAACAGTTTCTACTGGATGGTAACTGCAAATAAAACAACCAGCATCCAGTTTCCTCTGACCTGCACAGCAGCAACAACTTTATTCAGCTGATGAGATCCCAGGTGGCACACTTCTCTTCTACAAAATAAAAGTTGCCATTGGAGGATCAATATGACGTCGGTGGAGGGACAGAACAGGTCTCAGTTTTTACACTGGGGCACCAGAGAGTCTGCTTCAACCACCTGGGAATCACACCGCCCAGCATCCCTGGACAGGTTTGCTCTGGGAAAGGGGTCCCCAAACCCACAGACCGGTACTGGTTACTGCTAAAAATACACCCCCAAGCTAGCAAAATGAGTGAAAAGCAAAGATCTCTGGAAAGTTTCTTAGTGAAGGTGAAAAGGCCCAGTGAGGAGACAGAATGGCTGTTACCTGTTTTATGTTCTTAGCACGCTGCTGGTTTTATATTTATCATTTTAAAAAATACACACATTTTTATACTGGTCCTGTTATTTTATTTTGTTGTGTTTATTTGCCACAACTTAAAGGCCAGTAAATGAAAATATTGTCTGATATTAAACTGGTTGGTGACTGTCTTATGAAGGAAGCCCCACCATCCCAACTGTGTCCCCCAATGGGAGAACAGGAACGCTTCTGATCAAAGAAAGAAATAGAAAAGGTTTAAAAAAAACAACAGTTTAATTTGTAAAAAATAACAGTAAGAGCAGGTAGAAACACTGAGTCCACTCAGCAGCCTGCTGTTATTTCATCAGAATATATCAGAATAAGGTTCAGAACTTTTTTCTTAAGCTGATGCAATTTTGAATGAGGTTTTTCAGCTTGTGGTAAATGTGTTCTCTTTCTCAAAACTGGACTGACTTATTACCAAATGTAACTTTTCCTTTGATTAAACAAAAAAATGACTGCTGTTTGCTTGTTATTGGAAGATTTGTCAGATCTCCATAAATACAAACAATTTGTGTAACACAAAAATAAGTCCAGACTGTAACAACAGCAAAACATTCAGCTACCCAAAACCTTTTGATGACAAAAAAGATTAATAAGATATAAATTCATTTATTATAACATGATGGACCAAAAAACTTTTGTATTTCTGATATTAACCTAATTGATTTAATCCTTGTGTTTTTTTAAATAAGAATGTCATTTTTCTTCTTTATTACCAATTATTAGTATGTTTTGATTTGATTTTTGTCATTTGAGCCAAATAAAGAACAAATAAAATCTCTCTCTAGTTTTTCTGTTTAAAAATCAGATTTTAAAGAAATTCAAAACGATTTAACAAATAATGGACGTCTTAAAGATGCAGAGGGTAAAACAGGTGTAGTAAAGGAGAACTGACTGAGCAAAGCAAGAGGATTTCACTCAGCTTTCGAGTCCTCACCTCCTGGTAATGCCTGTAGCTCTACTGGAATCTTATAACCTGCTCTTCTACTCAGCGCCTGTGCTTGAAGCTGTGTGCTGCACTTCTAATGTGCGTTCTGTGTTTATGAGAGGACGGGTACTTTCATCGTCATGTTTCGCAGTTCACCCCCAGTAATTGGACATGAAATAAATATTGGCATTGATCTGCCTCTGGGCACAGCATGACCCGATGTGTTAAAGTGCTCTGCATAAAACACAATAAATAATAAAGGTTTGTGAAAACTGGAAACAAAGATGGTGAAACATTAATGACATGAACAATGGCAACAATGTGCACAGTGTAAATCCTATCATATGTAAAATACTAGACTCCACAGCAGCCAAGACGAACCTTTAGATTTAGGATGAACAATTTACTCTGAGAAAATGAACTGTTTGGCTTGTGTTGCACTCTTATAGATGAGCTGAGAAACGTTGTCTCAGAATTCTCCTGCAGTCCTCCTGAGAGCCGAGCAGCAGAGGAGACCTGTCTGGATGTAAGCTGTGCTCACCTTATACATCTCAATAACACTTGAGCTAGGTGTTACTCTTAAATCTGAGTCTTAGGAATATGTTTCCCAGTTGTACCAGAAAGCTTCTGCATTTGGACTTCTTGCTTTTCTACTTTCCCCATAACAATTTGTAGTTTTTAATTCAACCATCACCATGTTGGCCAGTAAGTTCCTTCTTTGCTTTTGTAAAGTTCCTGACTTGAACTCAGAGAGTAAAAAAAGAAAATGTAGAAATGAATACATACATTATGCACACACACACTCCACAGGGTTCAAAGTAATTTGTCCATTGTGTGTATGTGCTTTTCAGTGTTGCTGTGTGCATTTTGTAGTCACAATGGGTGGTGTGTTGATGAGCTTAGTTAATCAGCCAATCAGGCCTCTTAGACAGAATCCAGCCGGGATTGGCTGATTAGCTGCGGTACTGATGTGTCGGTGAGAGGAGCACGGTGGAGCAGAGGGATGCACACAGATCATCTTGTAAACACTTAACACTGTTGCTGAGGAGAAAGTTCAGACTTTTCATCCACTTTTAGTCTCTCTCTCTCTCTCCTTCAGTGTTTTCAGACATATATGAACAATCCAACCTAAAAGATGCAGCAGCGACTAACCAGACTCTTATTTTGTAGTGCTTTGGTGACCCTCAGTTCTGAGAGTGCACAGACAGAAAGGACATCTTACGTGTTGTAAACCAAGATATACGATGATTTTAACATGATTCTTTTTAGATTATCAGTGTCCTTCAATCCTCTGCCTCTACTAATTCACAGTCCTTGACAGAAAGTATTCTACACAGTCCCATAAAGAGCCGCTTGCTCGTGATATAAAGCTAAGTGCTGCTGCCATCGCTCACTTTAACAGTTTTACTGTTCCTGACTGCAAAGGAACTCATTCAAGTTAGAGGACAGATGACTCAAACCCAACAGAAATACACAGAGTAGTACTATGTGTCATTATTTTCTTTACAAACTTCACCATGTAAAGAGCATGACTACCATAATTATCACATATACAAATATGCAAAATTACAAATATAAAACGATCTGCTGGAAACCAAAATAACAGCTGTCACAATGACCAGACTGATGCTGCTGAGGAAAAGATAGCAGTTATTGTTCTATAAAAACAAATAGTTTGGTGTTAATTTAGTTTTTTTAAACAACTTTTTAATTTTGAATCTATTAGCTGTGCAGAAAGGAGAGAATAATAAGAAGATAATACCATTGTTTCTCCTGCTTCTGTTGCTAAGAAACCTCCTCCACTTCCTCCATACTTCCCTGCTTTCTTCCACTCATTGTGTATTGGCATGCCAACACTGTAAGTCATTTACTTTAGACATTATCACACATGTTCCTCTCAGCAGGAAATCTGCTCGAGATGCTCTCGTTCAATAAGAAACCTGAAGGAGAGGAAGTGGAGACTGTCAGTCTGTAGCATAGCGGGGAGAAAATAATATAAAAAGTAGAGCATTGAAACAACAATTTCCTTTACAGCACTTTGAAAACAGTGGATATTACTACTTTATGACTGTTGCTATCAATACAACATCTGTTTGAACACAGCCTGATTTAATTTTTCACATCCTTGTTGAATGAGGCAGGTGACTCTCCAGTGTCCTTGTTACTCTGACTGTACACCAGCTAAAAGCACTGGGTCCAACGTGGTCCAACACTGGGAGGTCAGATTCACTCAGTCATTAGTGAAATTAATCAACCTGTAGCAGAAAAATACAACAGCAGCAGGGAACACAGGAAGCATGAGCTTCATTATTATAAAAATAATACTTTCAAAAAGAAAATTATGTTAATTGTATTAAATGATAATTAAATAGTAATTATACTGAGTCCAACAAGTCTCTATAGCACCCAAAAATGCAAATACAACTAAATTCAGGCGTTCCTTATTTTAAATTCTGTAAGTTTGTGACTTTTGTCCGAGTCAGAATCAGTAAGTTTCCTTCCAGAGTTCATCTGATAAAGAGATCATTCTTCTTTCATGAGTTTAGGTTTATTAAGATGAACATTTATGTTTACAGTTGTTATTCTTAAGCTCTCAAATAAAATGTAGTTTCTGATTTTTGAGAGCGTATGTAGTCTAAATTATGTGACAGACATAAATTTGTCATTTTGTTGACCCTCTTTTTTTTTTTAAATGGACCTTTCTGCTTGTCCAAAAATGCTTGATCAATTTTACTGTAAATTCCTGACATGATTCAATGACTCTGATCTGGCTCTTTGCAGGATGAGCAATATGTGCATTTAAAGCACAAACAAATGGAGCTGTCAACCTCCACCACTGGAGAAAGGTGCATACATAATTGAAGTATTTAAATGTGTTTGTGGGCAGGAAGGTGGGCTTGCAGAACAGCTACAGGGATTCAGACCTCTAAGTAATATGCCATGTTGCCATCAAATTTAAAACATGCTAAGTGTGTTAGCTGAAGCTACAGCTGCACAGTGTACAAAAAGGTGTGTAGTACAAAACTCACAAAACCCAAAAGTTTGGGGTATTCAGCTTTCAGGTGAAATTTCAGGATGAACCTAAATTACACTAAAACCTTTCTAGGTGACCTTCATGTGACCTTCATGTGACCTTCTCAAACAAATATGAGTGCAGAATTCAAAATGACTGACTGGAAATAGGATATGTTCATCTTGTACCTGAAGCCTCATTGAAAGAAACTGTTACCCAAAAAAACGTGCAAATTTCCAGAAGAGGTCATCCGTAATCACTTGATTATTTTCAGAGCTCACAAATTCACTCAGGCTTTTCTGTTACAGATTCGTTTTTGTCTTTTCTCACAAATGGCACTTTAAGATGTATGACTTCACACACACACAATGTGTTCACCATGAGCTGCCTGCGAGAACACACAAACACCTCCTCCCACACTCTGCTGGCTGATTTCAGCGCATTATTTAAATATGTGTGTGTGTGTATCTGTGCATTTCATTGTCATCAGGTTGCAATCCATCCAATCAACGACAATCAGCTAGTCCTTTCACACTAACAGAATAATTACAAGTGTGTCTGGTCCTAATAACAGGGTTTTAAAAGCCCAACTGACACAGCTCGAGGATCTTACAGCAAACAACCCCACAAGGTAAACTGCAGCACATGCTGCTGCGCTGGAGAGGAAATGCAAGAGACTGGGATGATCGTTCAAACAAATATCAACAAGCACTTTTACTGACTATACTGGTTTTATTAGCACATAGGAACTGAACTACATCTATATCAAAATAGAAGCATTTAATCTTAATCTCTACCATCTCGTTCAAGGCCACTTGCGTTCAGATAATTCGCCATTCATCTCAACGGTTTCTTCACCTCTGAGTTTAAGATTTATAGAACAATAGCCTAATTGAATGAGAATACATACATATCAGAGATTCTGCACAGCCTCAAGCACAGACTTGATGGGATGTGATGCCATCTGTAGGAAGCAAGTTCCGCCCTAAATCTCACAGGACCCAATATTTTCTAAAGCTAGCATCCCAGTAAAGACACTCTAAGACACCCTCAGATGTTTTGGCATCATGAGGCAGGCTAACCTATTTCAGGCAGGTGGGTATAGTTGTATGACTGATCCATTTCAGCAGAGAATTCATCAGTTACCTTTCCTTTTCTTCAAAGCTGGAATGATTTCAGTTCAAAATCTTCAAAATTGAAATTTGAAACGGCCTAAATTGAACTAACAGTAGATCATTTTGGTAAATTAGCTGGAACTCTCTAATTAAAGAAGTGAGTTAAAGTGATCCAATCCACAGTGCTATTCTTGTGATTTAAACTGCATCAGTAGAAGAGTGAAAGAGAGGACAAGAGTGGAGTGAAGAACAGAAAACATGGGAAAGAGATGAGCAGCCCTCAAATTATTCATAGCCTCTCCATCAGATTTGTTAAGGGGATTGGAAGCAATTTAAAGGCCTCTGCTTGTTTGACTCGAGGAGCATTATGTCTCTCTTTTCCATTAAGTTGGGCTGCTGAATGAGGATGAAGACCAGCCTTCCTATTAGCCTCTATACAAACAGATAAGGTGATGCTAGGTGGCTGCTAAGCCTCAGCAGAGAAGGTGAACCCTGGCACCATGGGGAGCAGACGGCAGCAGCCACGGGCCTGAACGAATACCTGTTGGCTCCGGATCGTACCCCAGTATTTGTCTTGCTACAGAGGAACCATGTGACCGTGGATAAACTCTTTAGAAAAGTAGAACAGTATAATGGTCGATACAAATGGGCCAGTCGAGTGTCAGAACAGACACATGCCACATGGAGCAACATTCTCATAGCAACAGCACCAACCATGGATCCAGTCTATCACCTGGGAAGCCTTGATAGTGGTCCAAGATCCTAACGAACAGAGTGAATCAGCTGATTCTGATTCTCATATGTTAATTACACATTATGCGTGTTCTTCCTGAAATAATAAGTGAGAATATGTGCTGTTGTCAGAATATGTGCTGCACATAAGGCCTGTTGTTTGTTTTGGCTTCAGGACAACAGGGAGAGCGTTGGACTTGATCTAATATGTACTGATAGCTCTCTGCTCAGGTCCGGTTCAATGCTTCTGATTTTTTTTTTTTACTGTTAGTGTGTTGTAGCTAAAAAGGGAGTCCAACTGCATTCACATGAATATAATAATAATATTATATATCAGGAAATGAGGGCATCTGCTGTACGCTTTATGTCATTATTTCAGCACAGTTTAGAATATCAAATACCTCAAACCTTTCAGGTTTAAAAACAAACACTCTATGTAATATATTAACATAAATAATAATAATACATTTTATTTATTAAGAGCCTTTCAGGACACCCAAGGTCACTTTAAAATGCTTTAAATGATGCTTGGGGAGAAAAAATTAATTAATTATTAAACCTTTTAAAAATGTGCTTTACAGAATGAATAAATAAAAACTGAAACGCTAAACACATGTGATAAAAACCATGTTACTCTTATGTACACATAAATGAGGCTATCATCTGAGTGAGCACCAAATAGTCTTCAGTGCTAATATCATATTGTGTAGTTGTTGGTTCCTTAAAGCTGAAAGGTAAAATGAAAACTGTTGATGTTTTGTTCTTTTGTGCGGCTGTGAAAAAGAAAAACACCAGACCAGCTGAGCGTTGAAGAAGTTGACCGGTTCAGTGTTTGTGCTTTTTGGTCATGTTTCATTGTTCTTAATGGGTTTTCATTAGATGAACTCTGAACACTAAATTACTGTTTACTGTTCAGAGTTCATTTAAACCAACAGCCCCAGCTGAGTGTGATGCTGTTGGCTTGTGTTAGGTCAACACACAAAAAATGTCCGAAGCTACACAAACACATGAACAACAAAACAGAAAAACAAAAGAGCATCAGTACGGTGTTAAAAAAACTGCATAATGGCATGTTTTTGTTTTTTTACTGATAGAAAACAACCTGAGGAACAACATGAGCTCAGATTGTTTTGTGTTCTAATGTACGGAGGTGATTCTTTATTATTGTGAGATCCCATCATGGGGAAAGAAGCAGCTTGGAGGAGGTCTGCGCTCCCCGAGTGCTTTCTACTTACAACTTATGTACTTGCGGTATGCAGTCTGGAAATCTGTGATTTGAAAAAAAGGATGAAGGTTGGAACCCTTCCAGACTCAGTACTAGTTACTAGATCTTTAATGACTAGATCCACATCAGAAACAGACATTATTGATCAAGTCAAACATAATTAAACAGTATTTGGAACCTTTAAGTCAATTTGCTGGATGATTAGGTGGTTAAGATTGAACATTTTTTGGTACTTGCAGAGAGGGAGAGCATAGCTGGCTGAGACAGAATCCAGAGAGCTGTCCATGTGATGCAGAATCTAATGACCAGATAAGTCCTCTGACAAGTAAAACATGTTTTTCTCTGGACTTTTCTACTATGGAGTTTGTCTTTTTCAGACAGGGTGACGTGGAATTGTAACTCCTATCAAAATTAATTGCGAGATGTTTTCTTCCATTTGCATCATTAACTGTTTTTGAACTGAACCAATGGAAGGATTAATCACAGATAACTTCCTTCAGTTCCACTGCTAACTCCAACTCTTATACTCCTTACTTCCACAGTGAATTCTGTGTTTGTACACTCCAGACCAATCTGAGTGCAACAACAGCAGTGTAACACCTCGCTGTGTATCTATAAAAGGTCTTCTAGCAGAAGCAGCAATGCTTTATGCAGAGTGGATCTGACAGCTAGAAACCCATCTGTCACATTAGTGTTTGATATGCAGCATGTTTGTGCATGTACACAGTCACCTTCCTCACTGCCACCATGCTCCAACCCATTAGGTGCAGTTCTACTTTTCCTTTTGGATGAGAAAATAAAAGCACAACTTTTACAAACTAGAAGCAGTTGGAGAACACAGAACTCTACCAAGCAGGTCATTTCCCCTTTGATGTGATCTCACAATAATAAAGAATCCTTCAAAAGATTTCTAGATTTAATCATCCAGGTTATTTCCAAAATCCAACCGATTGGTCCTAATATACCAATATCCCAAAAAATTCCATCTATATCCCTTCATATTATATTTCTATATATTCTGTTAACAAACAAACAAATCAATAAATAAACCAAGGCTTATGAACACACGACTTGCTTGGTGGAGGTAATAATATAAGAATTCCACAGGAAGAGACGGCAGAGAAGGAAGGAGAAATGGAGGTAAGAAGGAAATGATTTAAAGTGATAGAAAGATGTGGAAGACCGAGCCAATCCTTTACTTCATGTCTCCTCTGCCCCTGAGAGGATTTTCTGTTAGCCTGTTACTCAGCAAACAAGCTGTGACTTTTATTCTGCCTTGGCTATCACGGGGACACAGTGAATGTTATAGAAGCAACACACACGTGAGGATTATTCCCTCAGGGCTGCTTCAAAAAGAAGTTCAAGGAAAGCCGCCCAGTCAACTGATCACATTGTGTTATTTATGAGGCTGGATTAAATAAAATGTCCACTGTGTGTGTGTGAGAGATGGAGTTTGAAGGATGTTGACAGTAATGAAGCAAAGTGGGATGGATAAAAGCCCAGTGTGTGTGTGTGTGTGTGTGTGTGTACTTGGTTGTTTTTGTGTATATTTGTTCATAGTTTTCCTATAAGACATCCAGCAGCTTATGAGTCAGACCTCTGCGTTTGACTGCATCGATTTGCTCCATCCGTCTTTAACCCCCAGACTAGTTCATGTCTCAGCTGCATCAAGGGAGAGCCTTTGGCATTCAGAAGAAAATGTCATCGCTGTCGACAGTGAAACAGATACTTCCAACTGAAACAAGGCCTCTCTCACCAGCAAACTTAATCTGAAGATAAGTGGAGAAAGTTTAATCAATTAAAAAATCACTGCAGACTGCAATGCTGTGAAAAGTAAATTATATGGTATGTAAAAACTGAATCAGTCTCAGAGTTACACAATTAACCCGGCATCTTCTGTTCAAGCCAAAAACATTCAAATGTTTCTATCACACACAAACACTTTTCTTCTTCCTTTAAAGTTGAACAACTTGCTTCCTGCTCAATCAGTCATAATAACCCTGAAATATCAGACACCACAATAAACAGCTGTGAACCAACGAGCTTACAATCATTGTTTTGTTTATTTGTTAATTAGTGCTACTGTCTATAAATGCAAACCAATACAAACCAAAGTTTAACTAAAGTATAAAGTTTAAATGTTGTGACTCTGGGGTTTGTTTCATTTTGAGTGTTTTTCTCGATGTCATTTATCTATGGTTTTGTTATTTGTTAGTTATGGGGTTATATTTGGGTTAGTTTCTTCTCTTGTCCTCCTCTTAGGACTCCTGCGTCTCCCATGGTCGCGTGTCTTCCTGTCTTGCTTTTATTTTGACGTTGGTTGTGTTTCCTGTTTCTTTCCCCATGTGTCTGGTGTCTTGATTATGCCTCCTCTGTTCTGGTGTTCTCACTTACCATACCATCTTTATTTATAAAGCGCTTTTAAACACAACAAGAAGGTTGCACAAAGTGCTGAACAGCTTCATAAAATACACCAATAAAATAATACAAATAAAAACATAAAAATATAAATATGAATAAAATAGGAATAAAAACAATTTGTTCTTGGAGTTATAGGCAGCATTCCTCTTCCTCCGAACATGGCAGGCTGAGTTGATGGCAAAGAGCTTGATTTCTGTCTCATTTGACCACAAAACTTTCACCCAGTCAGAAATCATTTAGATGTTCGGTAACAAACTTCAAATGGGCCTGTAAATGTTCTTTCTTGAGTGACACTGCAGGATTTCAGTCCTTCATGGCATAGTGTGTTACTAGCTGTTTTCTTGGTGGTCCCAGCTACCTTGAGATGATTGACAAGTTCCTCCTGGGTAGATCTGGACTCATTCCACATTGTTCGCATTATCACTGAAATTCCACAAGACGAGATCTTGTATGAAGCTCCAGACTGAGGGAGACAGAGGTATTTTATGGCTCTTCCATTTGCAAATAATTTGACAAACTGTTGCCCCCTCCTCACCCAGCTGCTAGGCGATGGTATTGCAGCCCATTCCAGTCTTGTGTAGGTCCACAATCTTGACCCTGACATCCTTCAAAAGCTCTTAGGTCTTTGCCATGATGTAGTAGTTGGAATCTGGACAAATTTATTGCTTCTGTCAAAGTTTCTCCATGAAAATGCACATTAACTTATAACTTCTATAATTAATTCATTTAATTTATAAATTTATAGACTGACAATTTATTTCTTAGTGGGCAAACATACAAAACCAGCAGGGGTTCAAATCGGGGGTTCAGGTCATCTTTTTTTTTTTTTTTTGGTTCAATTATTGTTTTGTTTTTGTTTTTTGTTTTTCCTCCACATTGTCCTGGTCTTTCAGTTTCGGTCATGTGTTTTCAGTAAACCTTGTCTTGTTGGGTTTTTAATTCTGTCTGTCATGTCATTGTGTTCCCGTCTTTCATTTTATTCATTCCATTTAATCAGAGTATTTTAGAGTCATATATGGACCAGACTGGGTCATGAAACATGACGATGAGCCCAAGCAAAGCAGCAAACTTAGAAAAGAAGGACTGAAAAATGAAAAATTAAGATGCTGCAAGAAGTCCAGATCTGAACCTGATTGAAATTCTGTGGTGGGACTTTCAGAGAGTTGAGCAGGACCAAACTTCTGCAAACCTGAATGACATGAAGCAATGCTGTAAAGACAAGTGGACCAGGTACCTCCACAAAGGTTTGAGAAACTGAAAAAGAAAATGACTACTGATGTTTCACAGCTACAACTGGTTCTACTGAATCATGGAGAGTCATTAGTTGTTCCTAGGATTTTGTGTTTGTTTATTAAATATGTGCTTCCGTTCAGTTGAGGTTAGAGTAGAATAATTTTAAAACCTGTTGGACGATGGACGATGTTTTTTCCAGGACTGTAGATACTGTATGTTGTTCTGCCTCTGCTGGCAAGAAACCAGCAGACTGTGAAACTAGTTTTTCTCAACTTGCCACAAGCCCAAGATGGTTTATTGTAGTTTTGAGAGATGGATGAAATAAAAATCTTTGAAGAAATAAAATCTGATAGTTCCTACATTACATGAGTCAGAACAGTTTGTGGAAGCTGTACAATCAAAAACCCTTCAGTTGTTAGACTATTACAGTTTGGCAATGCCATCCCCTCATTACAATGTCTGCAACAGACTGAACAAGCTAAAAGATTTTCCTAAAAAAATAAAAAAATAAAAAAAACCACTTCTGTCAAGGATCATTTCGTACAGCGCTGAGATAGAGCTGACTCAGAACTTTGTCACAACAGCTTTAATAAAGAATCAACGTTGATTCAAGGAAACATACACATTCACTAGCACAGCTATATTACAGAAAAGTCAGTAGCTATATATATATTCTCCTGTAAGCTTTGACAGAAATAAATGCACAGCTAATCTCATACATGCAGCACCATTATTAAACTGTCCCTAACACCCTGATACTAGTTTTGATATTCACACCCACACACAGAGAGATAAAATGCTAAATCCAGGCCAAGAACAAAGTGTCGAGCTCTGCAGAATAAATCCGTCTCTAAGCCAATATGTTGCTCTACTCTACATTGTGTGCCTTCCACCCCAATGCATCAAAATGGCTCATTCACAAACATGGCAAAACACACAAGAGCAGAACGGAGCAATGCTATTTCCGGAAGAAATAATCTTCTAAAACCATTACGGGGAACAACGTAGGTGCCGTAGCTGTAGGGAGGATTATGTCCAAACCCTAACACATACACATGCACACACACAAACACAGAATTTCCATCTTGTTTAGCTCATAACACGTCTTTTATGAGGAACGTGTATTTGCGTCAATAGAAACGGCATCTGAAATTACAGTATGAAGCATGGAGAGGCTCATTCCATCGACTGCAGTGATATGTGTGCACGGATAGAAACACCATGTGTATCAGTAGCATAAATAGAAATGCACATTATAACAATTAGGAATGAAACACTTGAAATATTTTGTAACATGGTTATTGTAGAGAAAGTGATTATCTATATTAATTTAAATGTATAGATTATATTAGAAAAGAGAAAAATATACAAACTGACATTATTGTGCATTTTAATCATATATGTTGCCTGTTACAAGTATTCATCATGTTATAGGAAATGTCTCACTCCATGTTCGAAAAATTTAACAAGGAGTTTGTTTCCTGTTGTATAATAAATTAAATTAAACCTGTAACAGACTGACAACAACTCGATGTGAGCAGCGTTGAGTCTGTTAAACAGTGACATGTCTGTAGCAGACAGAAGGTTGTAGATTCTTTTAATGAGCTTTAAATATTCTGAATTGTTTTAACCCTATAATGTCCCGTGTATCATATGTGCTACATAGTTTTGATCATTTCTAACATGATCGCTCCCAATAAATGATCCACTTGTCTTTTTTTTCAGGTTAAATCATCATTATTATATGGATGAATGCATTATTATTAACTCATTTTTTATATTACAATTAAACCGTAAAGACGGCCAATGTAATAAATGTGATACAAAAGATCTATTATAAATAACATGATACAGAAAAAAACGTTTGTGAATTTTGTTCTAAGGCTTCATAAACATCCCAGTTCCAAATAATCCGAATTTTCTGGCTATTTTTTAATAAGTTGGGTCTTACAGGGTTAATAATGTGTTTAGCTTCTTTACATTAAACAACCTGAGGTCTTATTGTGTAGATTGATATGAACATTTATTGTCAAACAGCCTATAACTGATACACAGTTCAAAAGCTACTGTAACAACCCTGAGACAGGGAGGGAATTTTCATCATATGTATTTTATTGTATTTGTTATCTTGTCACTAACATATAGAAGTATAAGCTTTGATTATTAACTCTTATCACACTGATTACCACTGCTGATCGTTATTAGTCATCATCCTAAAGCAGAAATGATCAAGATTTGCTGTTTAGAACTTTTTAACATACACATTGTAGTCACAGCTGGAACACACACTGAGCATTGCATCTGCAACACAGGGCCCTCTGACACAGCAGCAAACAAGATTCAAACCAGCAACCCTCCAGTTAACGGTACTGCCGCTCTACCTCCAGGACTACTGCTGCCCATCTTGAGAACATCTTCAGATCAGCGTGGTTCCTTGGACCACGGATCCGGTTCTACGGTTCCAAGAATCTCAGATCACATCATTTAATTCAGTTTAAACAGCAACAGAATTTCTCTCAAAACAAATGTTTTCAGCCATTTTATCAGCTAAAATGTTCTTCCAGATGCAAACTTAACCTGCGTATAAACATTCCTCTCCTCAGCTACTGGTTTTAGATGGTAAATGTGTTCTTCTCTCCACCACCACGTTATTAGTCAGACAATCAAAAAAACACTTCAACACGGAGGAGCTTTAATTGGATGCTGCACAGAGTCTTACCGGGGCTGTTGCCTAGCAATGATTCTTTATGCTAGTATTACTGTCTATCAGCATGCTGTTTGCCACAATATGGCATCTATGATTACTTGCCATCACTACCTTCTCCTCCAACCACGTTTTAAAATCCACTCTGGACTTGTCTTCATTCTGAGTGGATGCATGATGTCTCCCCTGGGGGTTTCCCTGGACCCTGTACCACCTGATGGGGGACTTTAAGAGTATCCATGCAGTCATTAAGCTTTGATGATCAAGCACATACTCACATTAGCTGCTCCATAAACCAGGTAAAGTAACCAGAGTGAATCATAGCCCTACTTTTTAATTATGCATTTGTTATCTGTTACAAAAATGAATTTTATTTAGCTGCACAATATTATTTCTGTCAACTGAGAGCTTGAGAAATCAGATATTAATGACTGGGTTTACTCTTCCAAGAGGAAATCCCCAGTGGATCTGCAAGCTTCTCAACACGTGTGCATTTCACCTACTCCTTTGTCCCATCCTCCTTAGAAAAGGTAGCTGTTTACATTACACCTGTATCAGTGACACAATGAGCACAGAACATCCATGAGATGTAAAAACACACACAAAACTGCAGTCAGAGAATTTCCTCATTTGTATGGACGGAGGTAAAATAACAGGTAAATAAAATCTGCTCCACATTTATGTGTGTAACAGACACGGTTTGGCGAAGGTTTATTCTACAGAAAGATTACAAGCCATATGCTTTATGTGACTGTCGCCACCAGGTTGCCTGGCTGAAGAGTCCAATAAGCAGGAAAATGAGGCCTTGACATCAGCCAGGAAACAATTTGAGTAGCTTTTTCTTGTCGCAGCTGCCAGTGCTGATATAGTGGGGTCAGCCAGCGTACGATCATGAAACTGTTTACAACAATGACATTGACTAGACTCAGATTGGAGTCATGACACTGCAGTGAAACAGCCCTCACTGTTCTTGAACTGCACTAACCAAAGAGCTCATTGCATTAGAGCACTTTCAGGTGAAGAAGAACTCCAGCCTTAGACAATGTGTTACACTTACGGGTCATCACGTTATTATTGTACATCCACTGCAAACATTACATGCTTTAATTAATTCACAGCTCACACCTACGATAAAGTCTGGGTGTCCTACTTGACAACTGACAATAAGAATTCTTGAATGTAAGAAGAATTTAATTTTCATAATTGCATGATTTAAATAATAGAAAATTATGCTTTTTTTCTTTCCAGTATCAGAAAATGTAAAGCTCACATGAAAACAAAACCTTTCCATTTGTTATAATCTGCATCACATCTGATTAAAGTGGCACCTCTTTGTTCCAGTTAACCTGGTCTTCAGCTCCATGTTAAATCATATAATACATGCAGACACGTGCGCTTAAAGACACTCCACATAACATGATCAGAAATGTTCTTTATTTTCTAGGTGTGACTGTCTGTGTGCTTTCCTCAGTACAGTGTCAGAATCCACTCTGTGTACACACTAACTGCTGCTCTGCAAACATACTGCTGAGCTAATAGGCTGAAACACTTTCCTCTGAATTTAAAAAAACCTGTTCAGCAAATTCATCAACTGAAAAATGTTATTTACAGGGCTGTGGAAATGTATTTGCTTCCTTTTGTCACACTTAAATATTTCAGACCTACAAACAAATGTCATTAATAAATGTAGTTTCTACATGATCATTTTGTTTATTAAGGGACCAAATTTATCAGAACCAATGTGGTTCTACATGACTAAGTAATTCCCTCTATGAAAGAACAGCTGAGAAACAAAGTCACCTCTACGTCTAAAAGGGTTACAGCGATGTTTCTAAGGCTTTGGGACTCCAGAGAACCACAATGAGAGATAAAAACATGGAACAGTGTATAGAACCTTCCCAGGACCAGCTGTCTGACTGAGATTACTCCCAAAGATCATCAACACCACATGCAGGTGTTGAGAAGAACCCAAGACAACATCCAAAACCCTGAAGGCCTCGAACTGCCTCAGTGAAGTTCAGAGTCCATGATTCAACACTAAGACTTTGAGACAGACCTGCTCTACACTTTACTGGAGACATACCAAGGATCACATGTCTCTCTGTGGTCATTAAGGCCTTTGACCAATTTGTGCAACTTCACACTATTGTACATCTTGTGTAAATCTTGCTGGATTTCATTTTGGTTTTTTGGTGTTATTCTTATATTTCAATTGTCCCCTGAACACCTTCACCCAAAACAAATTCTTTATATTGTGCAAATGAAAAAAAAAAAAAAAAAAAAAAAAAAAAAAAAAAAAAACAATTCTGAGGAAATAAAACAGGGTAAAAGGGCTTCAATGAGAGACTTTCAAGGCACTGCCCCCCCCAAAAAAACACAAAAAATACCCAAAACATCTGTATTACCCCAAGACTTCTGTGGACTGCAGAGACAAAAGAGGAACTTCTTGTTACATCTTAGTAAAATTGACACAACCTTTCAGAATAAGATCAATATACCAATAATCAAACATGGAGGTGGTAGTATGATGGTCTGGGGCAGCTTTGCTGAGCTCGAGGGTACATGGCTTCTGCAGCAAGACAATGACCTGAAGCTCACCAGCAAGTCAAACTCTGATTGGCTCAAAAATAAAACAAACAACAACAATAAAAAAGCCTTTATACATGAAAATGTTCCAATGTGATTCTGCAAAGAAGAGTGGAGTGTAATCGATGCACAGCGGTGTGAAAAACTCTTTGTAGCTTCACACAAACCTTTAAAAGCATGTTGCTGAAGCCAAAGTTGAAACAACCAGTTATTAGGTTTATGTTTAGTTGACTTTTTGATTTAGGACCAAATTAGTTTAGATATAGTTTTCCTTTAGTAAATTAAATCCTAATTTATCAGCTGCATTTTGGATTTATTTAGTTAATCTTATACTGATGTGAAATTTTGTTTGATAATCTGAAACATTTAAGTGTGACAAAAAAGCAAAATCTGCAAGAAAGTAAAAACTTGAATAAACTGAAGGAGTTGTGACTCTGTAGAAGTATGAATGGAAATGTTAAAGTTTCCAGTAAACTGGGCAGCAGGAAGGAACCAGACTGTTTTCTAAAGTCTTGTCTCTCCTTGCTTAAGCCTCATTCTGAGGCTCCAGCCGGTACCGCTTAGAGGAGCAGGTGGTCTCAACAGACAGAGAACTGAGCCTTCCTCGAGACCCCCCCTCTTCCTCTGCCCTTTATCTTTCCAGCCCTCTTCTTTTTGTCAAACCCTTCATCCTCTCTGGCACTGCTTCATCACTCCACCACTTTGTGCCAACTTCTTTCTTCTTTGCCTGATCTAAAAGCCCCCACACAAACAGCAGAGAAAACTAACCCCCCACCCCAAATGTACAGAGGTTTGGGGGGTTCTGCTGTTTCTCCTCTTATTGCTGTTTTCTTTGCATCATTTCCATCCACAGCTAAGTGAGCGCAGCTGACTGGATGTAACAAGTCACACATAATCACGACTGTCCTTGTGATTGTATCTTTCTAGTACAGAAGAAGTAAAAACAAACCTTTTAATAGCAGACAAGCATCGCTTTGATAATAAAACCTTCTTTGTTTAATTACGCTGAAACAACTGCAACACATCAGAGTGTGATTCTAATGTCTCCAGCTTCAGGAAGAACCTGATCGCTGTAATTAAAAGAGAGCTAGTTAACTGGGATGATCACTGTTGTTTCATATTATGAGCAAAAACCACTACAAAAGTATTTAAACGTGTTTTAACCATCATTGTCTTTTATTCCTTGAGAATTAGAATTTATTAGAATTTGAATCGGAAAAACCTTATAATCATTGTACATGGTACATTAAAACCGTAACATTTTAGGATAAAGTTTTGGTCAAATATATGAACTAATGTTGAGCACAGCTTCACACTTCATCTCAAGATGTCATGTGATCTGTAAGCGCACATGAATGACTCCCAGTTACTCCCATATTAAATCCAGGATGGATGCTGGTTAGCTGTGGTAGCCATCTTGGATCTGAGTAAGTCCAAAAGTGAATAAGATGTAGACGTGATGTAGCGTCTGAGAGTCTGGTTAAATGTGTCCAGTGATTCATGAGACAGACAGACAGACAGACAGAAGTCCACAATGTATGAACACCTTCACCTTGTGTCAACGGTCAATGATGAAACCTCGAGACCTGAGCTGAGGACTCGTAGTCCACATCCCGACACAACAGAGGGTGGCTCTGGTACTTGGACCCGTATGTCCAGGTCTTTCTCCGTGTGTTTTCTTCTTCTGCTCCTGAAGCTTTTCATGTTTGCTTACGTTTCATTCATGTCTTCCAGTTCCTCGAGTCTGCTTCTTCTGTAGGTTTTGTGGCTGCCTCATCATTATTTCAGTAACTTCCACCTCCTGAGTCATATATTTGGGTCAAATTATGCCACACATTCCAAGAGTTTCGTAGCTTCTTGAGAAACGATTAAAGTTTTCTATTCTAATAACATCAAGTAGAGATTAAGAACTGAACCCGTCTCTGACCTGCTCTTTGATCCTCATCTCTCAGTAAACTGTTAGCAGGGCGGTTCCTTCTTACGTTCACGGTTCCTGTGCAGCTCTAACAACTTAATGCGACCAGGGAAACCCTGTAATAAGCAAAGCCTTCAACCGTCTAACAGGAAACGTGCAGGATCAAAAACACTATTTGTGCCTCGAGCATGTCGCCCCTTAGAGGACATCAGGCAATTAAATGAACAGAATTACATAATATCAAACACATTCAAGTCCTCGACACCCCAAAGGACGAGTCATTTCAGCAGAGTTTCTTTATTCTTTCTCTGTGTTCTTGTTCTAAACCTCCCAGTTCGTTCTTTGGTTGAAACATATTACACCTCACTCACTTATTGATCAATGTAAACACACCGACCCCGACTGGAAGGAAAGGCTGTTAAATCAACTAATGGGCTGAAAGTTTAAGTTCCTTAAAGACTCGATCCCAGTGACCTGCATTAACACCTGCAACCGTTTCCAGCTAATGCAGACCAAGAATCTAGTGTTAGTGACTCGGTTAGACGTTCATGACCAGGTTGTTACACAACATTTACCCTGTTAGTTCATTCTGATTCTCACAACATGCAGCAGACCCCAGATCAGCGTTTCAGCCCATCACTGAAGTGACAGACCTGCACATCAAAGAAAAAAGATACACTAGTCGTTCCAGTTTCTGAAAAGGTTCTCTCACACAGGTTCCTGGAAAACCGTCCAAACGCAGAACTAAAAAGAAAATCTCCATTTGTAAGAGTCTTTAGAGTCAAGTGCCATCAGCCATTTTCCTTCCACATGGCTGCACACACACAGAATGTGAAACTACCTCATTGTCACACAGTGTTAAACTGTAAAACATTCACTGTAAAGTAACAAAGAAATTCAGGGAAGAGAGAAAGCTTCTGAAATAATTCTAAAATGTAACAGTAGCTTTATATACAGTCAGTTAAAACAGGTACTGTAGCTATAGAAACATGACTATTTATCTATAACATAAAGAGTAATATATTACTATTCTTAAATAGTAAATAAACATTTTAATGGCATTTGGCTCAAAAAGCTCTAAAACAAAACCACTTTGTTTTAACAGAAACAACTCTTTAACATTTTGGCTAAAAGTTAATCTGCTGGTAGATAATTCTTAGAAGAATCAATCCCAAAACTTAATTGAGAATAAAGCACCAATTTAAAAATAGTAATCTGAGTCACAACAGGGAATCTCATCAACCTGCCACACCCACAGGGTGGATTTATTCTGGCTCTGTAATGGAAGCAAAGTCAGTTCGGGGAGAATTTGGAGACTGTCGGTGTCCATTACTGATATGAGATAACAGGTTCACAGAACTGAAGAAACCCTGTGGTGTCGACCCAGGTTTCTACTGCAGTTCTATCTTTCAACAGATATCTGTTTATATTTATTATAGAAATACCTCCATCCATATCCTAACAAAACCACTAAATACCTATGCATCAACACTAGTGGGTGAGAACATCAGCATTAAAAACATATTAACATACAAAGAACTTGACTGAAGACTGAAGTCTGAGGGACGTTTAAAACTCGGTAAAGACGAGTCGGTTGTTGTTTTCATGTGGATGCGTGAAGATGGTTTTTCTTGATCATGTGTGAAAACACTCTAACAGCTAACTTTATTTAAACTTTGGAAAGTAATTAAAAAATCTGTCTCAGGATATTTTAATACCCCTAAATTAAATAATTATCAAAAAGACCATCAGTAAGACACAGAGGTATGGTTTCATTGAGCTTTGCAAAGGAGAACACCCAACCAAGGTGTTGAGACGATTCTGATGTGTTCACCTTTGCATTGCCTTTTTATTCATAAAGACACCTCCCATCTGGATGGAGCAAGGAAGGGAAACAAGTGTGGGTCAGATAATAAAGTCAGAGTGGAATAAACAACCACACCTGTGGATAAACAACAGGAACAAGTCGTAAACCAACTGGTTTCTAAGATAAAAACAGAAGTGTTTATACAAGTCAGGACAAATCTAGATCACTGACTCCTGCAGCATGACCTGTGACCTTTTACCAACATCGTAAAACCTTAAGATCTCCAACAATCTGTTTTCTCATTTAAATATTCTGCCTGTGTGTTTGGATAGGAGGTCTAAAACAGCTGGCGTAAGGTGGGCAGGGCCTTGAGCGGGCGGGGTCTGTTGAAAGGAAATAAAATGTACCTGATGATGATGTAACCTGATGTGATTATCAGTAAGTTTATAAACAAGGCCTGTCACTGCAGCAGCAACTATCCATTCCATACCAGGATTCTTCTTCTTGTGTCTTTTCTGCAGTAAATCTAAGTTATTATTAGAAAACATTCGATCTGATGTCACTAACCCGAAAACACCTTACATCAGACTGACGCGCACAAAATCATCCGAGACTCACCAGCAGTGAAGTCCTTGTTGAGGTCAATGAAAGCATTAGAGTGAGGAGGAGGCATGTTGACGGATGTGTTCAGCGCCCTCTGCCACACTTCATTCCTAATAAGCAGGGGGACATTTAGCAACAATTAGATTTAACACAGCAAAAGACAGCAGTGAGGGACCTCCAGGTCTGAGACGTCCAACTGTACCTGTTAGTGAGGTAGCAGACCTCAGTTACTGACGAGCTGGTGACACCAAAAACATCTGGAATCATGTCTCCATTGAAACTGTAAAGGAACAAAACAATGAAAGAAATCACTAAATCCCAACCTGAGTAATGGAAATATGCAGAATCAGACTTACTCCATAACAAGAGGCTGATCTGTAAGGTTCTTCTTCAGCATGAGCCAACCACTCGTATCTGCACACAGTCACAGAACATCACTGAGTAACAGTTCCTAACAGGAACACAGTGACCTGATGCACATGGTCCAATCAGGTCCAACATGAGAACATCATGAGGACATCATGAGGACACCATCAGAGCATCGTAAGAACATCATGAGAACATCATGAGGACATCATAAGAACACCATCAGAGCATCATAAGAACATCATGAGAACATCATGAGGACACCATCAGAGCATCATAAGAACATCATGAGAACATCATGAGAACATCATGAGAACACCATCAGAGCATCATAAGAACATCATGAGAACACCATCAGAGCATCATAAGAACATCATGAGAACATCATGAGAACATCATGAGAACACCATCAGAGCATCATAAGAACATCATCAGAACATCATGAGAACATCATGAGGACATCATAAGAACACCATCAGAGCATCATAAGAACATCATGAGAACATCATGAGGACACCATCAGAGCATCATAAGAACATCATGAGAACATCATGAGAACATCATGAGAACACCATCAGAGCATCATAAGAACATCATGAGAACACCATCAGAGCATCATAAGAACATCATGAGAACATCATGAGAACATCATGAGAACACCATCAGAGCATCATAAGAACATCATCAGAACATCATGAGAACATCATGAGGACATCATAAGAACACCATCAGAGCATCATAAGAACATCATGAGAACATCATGAGGACACCATCAGAGCATCATAAGAACATCATGAGAACATCATGAGAACATCATGAGAACACCATCAGAGCATCATAAGAACATCATGAGAACACCATCAGAGCATCATAAGAACATCATGAGAACATCATGAGAACATCATGAGAACACCATCAGAGCATCATAAGAACATCATCAGAACATCATGAGAACAATCGGAATGAGAACAATAGTGTCAGAGTGATGAGACACAGCTTCTGTTCAGATGATCCTACCTAAAGTCTGGTTGTTCCCCCAAAATATGAGAACTGTTGTACTTGAGGAGCTGATCTCAGCTGTGAGGAGGACGTCCATCTGAGAGTCTCCATCGTAATCTCCAGGAACTACACTGGTGATGACCGCGCCCCTGTTTTAAAGAACAGCGAGTGTTCTCCATTAACAGAACCGTGAAACAGAACACGGGCTCAAAGACAAACAGATCATATCTGAACACTTACTTTGGCAGAACATCCTTTGAGATTTGAACTTTGGGTTTGAAGTATGGAGAGGTGGAGTCAGCCAGGAAGATCACAAGCTCCGCCCCTAAGAAATAACAACCCGACCTCATGTTAAACTGTGTTCATCACAACTCACCGCCATGTTTCTATATCACACACCTCATGTGACCAAACGTCTGTCTCCCGCTTCTCCTTTCTGCTGTCTACTGACAAAGGTCGTTAGTCAACTGGTCAGTCAGTCAGTTAGTGTGTTTGTTACTCAGCAGGTCAGTCAGTTAGTTAGTGTGTTTGTTACTCAGCAGGTCAGTCAGTTAGTTAGTTAGTTAGTGTGTTTGTTAGTCAGCAGGTCAGTCAGTTAGTTAGTTAGTTAGTGTGTTTGTTAGTCAGCTGGTCAGTCAGTTAGTTAGTTAGTGTGTTTGTTAGTCAGATATTGAGAATAGTTAGTCAGTCAGTCAGTCAGCAGGTGGGTCGGTCAGTTTCGTTCGTTCGTTAGTTAGTCAGCAGGTCGGTTATACAGTCAGTCACTCAGTCAGTCAGAAGGTCAGCCAGTTAGTTAATTAGAGCGTTTGTTAGTCTTTTGTTTTTTAGTCAGAAATTCAGGTTAGTTGGTGAGTCAGTCAGTCAGCAGGTGGGTTAGTCAGCTAGTAAGCTAATTGTTATTATGACTACATCCTCTGCCTTTTCACAGCAGAAAAAGGCTCATGACATTTCGCTTGTTGACTCAATGAAAAAAACGTCATTAAATATTATTTTAATATATTAAAGTCTAACAATGTTTAACTATCGTAAACAATTGTTTTTAATCGTTTTTGAAAACAAAAGAAAATAAGGAAGTAATTCTGGGATGTGAGCAAAATACTTTTAAAATGAAAGCTTGATATATAACATAGCACTGTGTGTAAATGTTTACATATCATAAAACAGTTCCGTTCATAGAAGAGTCAACATTAGAGACGTGAACATACGCTCTCTGATGATGAAGATGTCTGTCTGTTTATCCGAGTTCAAATCACCAAACGCGGCCACCGTCCCAAAATTCGCGTTTCCAAACAGCTCTACTGTTACATCCTGAAGTGCAAATGCATTAAACCGTCCCAAAAACAAAAATAAAAAAGCTAAATGGTTTACTTTAAGCATCCGCATCCTTTTACAGGTACACCTCCTCACAACATCTAAGAACTGTATTACGGCACGTTGCTTTACAGCTCGGTGAAACAGACCTTTCCCATAAATAAATAACCAATTAAATCAGATATTGGTAACTAGATCTAGATATATGCTCGTTCATATTTTATATATCGTATGAAGAAAACTAATATGCAAAATTACACATAAATTGTGAAGATTTAACGCTTTATTATTTACGTCAATGTCGTACACACGATCAGCTTGACAGGTGACAGCCGTGTAAAGTTCCTGAATGTTAGCAACAACCTCACCGGAACCCAGGAACTTTGAAATTCAAAATAAATGCGTTACTGATTTAAATCCACAAACGGATTAAAAATACACATGTCTACGCTTTTTTTTCAATAAAATGTCTATTTTTAGCAATAATAATAATTACTTAAAACATAGTGATATCATTTAGGTTCACACTGGGGAATAGTAACGAACTTTAAAGTTTTATTTTGAAGGAAACGCAAACGTGAAATCCTCTAACTTTCTTCTGAATCTGACAGTGTAAATATGGCGAGCATAGCTGATGTCGGCTGGAAGCTCCTGGAATTCAAAGCCCGTTCTAAAAGATCAGGTCTGGCTGACTGTTTTGCATGTTTTCACACAGCTTGACACGCCCGTTCGTTCCTCTGCTTGTGCCTGTAAAGTCTCTGTTTTCAATGTTGCTCGATCTGTATGCTCAACTTGTCCACTGCGACGATGGTTCAAGCACAAAAGGTCAGGGGTGCACTTGTATAGCGCTATTTTAAGATCTACTCACTCATCTCGATTCTTTCACATCTTACTGTCACTGAAGCGTCTCGTTGTTTTATTTACGATGTTAAAACCTGGTCTTACTGGGTCTTAGTGGTCCTGGTGGGCCTGTGGAGTCTGCTGGTAAAGGGAAGCACTGGGGACATCCCAAGAAACTCGTACCACAATCATCTGAACATAAAATGAAGAGAGTAAACACTTAATCTGCACATAATCTCTAACTTTATTCATAATTGAGACCAAATCAAGTGCAATTTTGCCCCTAGTATAAAAAATAAAACCAAAACATGAGATGAATGAGTAACCAGCATGGCTGTATTTCTCCATGGTTAACACCCAGTTCAGCTGTAGGAATGTGTAATTCATTGTCACCTCTTGCATGCTGTTAATGAGCATCATGACCAGATTCCCTGATGATTCGTGCATGTCAAACATCTAACTCTGTGCCACTAACTCCTTCCTGTGAATTGCAGTAGATTTCTGAATTAGCTGAGAGAGACGATTGGACTTAATTTCACCTTTTGAGAATGGCTGTTTCAGTGGCTGTGAACAGCCGGCCCCGTCGGGAAGTTCTCCGACTTGGTGAGTAGCAGCAGATCTGGGTCAGCTCTGTGCACAAGGCCAGAAGGCTTTGCAAGTGCATTCAGAACTGCTTTTTGGAGCCTTCGGGTTTTTTTGTCTGAAAGTGAAATGTATTTTTTCCTTTTTATTCTGTATAGAGTGACAAAGCCAACGCAGGATGTAAGACTATAAAGAATATAACAAAGTGTTTACACATAAAACTAAAGAGAGTTTGTCTGGTTATGTATCTGTTGTCATGATGCTTTTCATGATGAATCTTATACTATTGGAAAGCTGTTTGTTCCTCGTTTAAATGGAGCCACATTGAGCAGCAGTTTGTTGGGTTTGTCTGTGAAGAACTTGCCAAATCTTCCCAGCTAATGCCAAACGGCGTATTCTGCTGCTGAGCCAGAGCTTCTGGTAACATCAGGTGATGACTGTCAGGTGCAGACTGTCAGGTGGTGACCGTCAGGTGCAGACCATGAGATGCAGACAGCCAGGTGCAGGCCATCAGATGGTGACTGTCAGGTGCAGAATGTCAGGTGGTGACCGTCAGGTAGTGACCATCACATGCAGACCATCA
Organism: Pachypanchax playfairii; assembly: GCA_006937955.1. Lineage (NCBI taxonomy): Eukaryota > Metazoa > Chordata > Actinopteri > Cyprinodontiformes > Aplocheilidae > Pachypanchax > Pachypanchax playfairii. The sequence goes on along the minus strand of SSNP01000073.1, from coordinate 1,698,507 downwards.
GGTGATGACTGTCAGGTGCAGACCATGAGATGCAGACAGCCAGGTGCAGAATGTCATCAGGTACCTGATGATCAGCACCTGAGGTACCAGAAGCTCTGAACAAGAGCCAATAACAGAATAAGCTGTTTAGAATTAGCAGAGAAAATTTATGAAGTTTTCATGGACACAAGCTGCTCATTCAGCTCAGCCGCTCAACCCACAGGTGTATGTGTCCGTCTTTCCCAGGCTTTAACATTTTTTGCCAAGAAGCATTTTTACAACAAATAAATAACCAAACAAGCACTAGTTTCCTTCTTTTTGTGTTAATTTTAAACTTAAACCTTCATTAATGGCTCTTTTTTTATTTGTTTGGTTTATGAAAATGATAAAACCAGTTAAGATGATAATATAAACACTTGGTAACACACAGAAACCAACAATCTGGTATCCAGTAAGAAAGATCCAGGAAGGTCCTGAAAAATCCAGAAAGATCCCTATGAAGGAAAATAAAATAATGAATCAAGTTGATAAAATTTAATGGAATGGTCTTTATTATTGATATTTGTCCCCAGACTGTTTAAAACCAGTCAAACACTGAAAGCCCACTCTCTGTCGCAGTCTGATGAAGGATGAAGACTTTTGCACAACATTCTATTAAAGCTTGTGTCTGGCAACATTAAAGCTGATGGGAATTATGCTAATTTGAGGAGGAGTGTGTATTTTTTCTGTACCTGTGTTGTTGACCTGAGGTCAAACCTATTAAAATGCAAATCTAACAAAGTGTGTGAAAAGCGGTGAAAGCCTTGGGGTGGGGGGGGGTCTGGGGTTCCCTCATGATCCTGATCCTCCAGCTCTCAGGGACAGAAATACCTGCTTGAGTGTCACATTACTGTTTGAATTTGTTGCTCCTGGCGTGGCTGTTACGTTTGTGTGCCAAGCTCGTCGTGATGCTGTGTGTTGCAGTGAAAAACTGAATTAGCTGATTGTGTGTGATCTGTTAGTGATGGTGAGGACATGCAGCCATCAGCTGTAGGGACACTAACCCTGTCTGTGTAAAAAACGTGTCCCTCTTCAGGGTCCATCTACGAGCCTCTGAGACTATCCAGCCTCCAGCGGGAGGACGAACCTCTGTGGGAGAAACTCGACCGTTATTATAATGCTGGTAAGTGCTCACATTTATTAATGACAAGCTCTAGGTTTGTAATTTCCATTTGTAGTCAGTTTAATTTAGCAGGACGTCCCATCAGTGACTGTAACATTTGCTGTGTAATTTCATTGGGTTCCTTTGAGTTTTCATTTAACCTCTAAAGTCAGACTGATGTTGTGAACTCTGTAGGAGTGTCTCCTCTTGTCTCTGCTTCAGGACCTGAGAAATAAACCTTTTTATTTTATATTTAATCAGTTCATCTTATTCTTTTCACGTGAGACATGACATGTTACTGTCAGTCACAAGCTCTGGGTCATTTTCATGTCTGTAACAGCAGCACTGCTCCAGTGTGTGTGTTTCAGGATAGACAGGAGTTATTTGGGTATTCCAGCATGTCAGGAGTCTTAACCAACAGCTGTATTTTTAGAGTGAAGTTCACCTGCCAAATGTCAAAATGAGATGCAGAATGTCTCTCTGCTCATGTCGTTCTCTGCTGCCTCGTTGAAACTGACTACTTGAATTCATTTTGTGACTCTGGGACTCAGTCAGTCATAAAAATGTGTTGACAGAAGAGAGTTAGTTGTTTAAGAAGCTGGTGTTTTTGTGAGAACACGTATCTTCCAGTCTCCATCCTCTGAATCATCTCGTGACTTAAACTGTTTTCGTATGTAATTCAAATATTACTGGAGTTTCTCTTTGGATTAAAACAGCTGTTGAACACAAAGGTAGGAAGTTGAAGCTGAGGCCTGCGTCCTGCTTCAGATGTTGCATCATGGATGCTGCTGGATTCCACGCAGGACACGCTGACGCCATGATTCATCCATCCACCCATCCACCCATCCATTCATCCATCATTCATCATTCATCATTCATCATTCTCCGTCCGTCCATCCATCCATCCATCCATCCATCCATCCATCCATCCATCCATCCATCCATCCATCCATCCATCCATCCATCCATCATTCATCATTCATCATTCATCATTCATCATTCTCCGTCCGTCCGTCCGTCCGTCCGTCCATCCATCCATCCATCCATCCATCCATCCATCCATCCATCCATCCATCCATCCATCCATCCATCCATCCATCCATCCATCCATCCATCCATCCATCCATCCATCCATCCATCCATCCATCCATCCATCCATCCATCCATCATTCATCCATCCATCTATCCATCCATCCATCCATCATTCATCATTCATCATTCATCATTCATCATTCTCCGTCCGTCCGTCCGTCCGTCCATCCATCCATCCATCCATCCATCCATCCATCCATCCATCCATCCATCCATCCATCCATCCACCCATCCACCCATCCACCCATCCACCCATCCACCCATCCATTCATCCATCATTCATCATTCATCATTCATCATTCATCATTCTCCGTCCGTCCGTCCGTCCGTCCATCCATCCATCCATCCATCCATCCATCCATCCATCCATCCATCCATCCATCCATCCATCCATCCATCCATCCATCCATCCACCCATCCACCCATCCACCCATCCATCCATCCATCCATCCATCCATCCATCCATCCATCCATTCATCATTCATCATTCATCATTCTCCGTCCGTCCATCCATCCATCCATCCATCCATCCATCCATCCATCCATCCATCCATCCATCCATCCATCCATCCATCACCATCCATCCATCCATCCATCTCTCATTCATCATTCATCATTCATCATTCTCCGTCCGTCCGTCCGTCCGTCCATCCATCCATCCATCCATCCATCCATCCATCCATCCATCCACCCATCCACCCATCCACCCATCCACCCATCCACCCATCCATTCATCCATCATTCATCATTCATCATTCATCATTCATCATTCATCATTCATCATTCATCATTCATCATTCATCATTCATCATTCATCATTCATCATTCATCATTCTCCGTCCGTCCGTCCGTCCGTCCGTCCGTCCATCCATCCATCCATCCATCCATCCATCCATCCATCCATCCATCCATCCATCCATCCATCCATCCATCCATCCATCCATCCATCCATCCATCCATCCATCCATCCATCCATTTATTTTATGAACGTCTTCCTGTTCATGGTCGCAGGGAGCTGGTGTCTATCTCCAGCGGTCTTTGGGTGAGGGGCGGGGGACACCCTGGACAGGGCCCAATTGTGGACCCATCACACTCTATCATGTGTAACATGGAGTCCACTGTGTTCTTCATACACACCTGAACACCTTGCCATGACCACCCACTTGCCATACCCTAACCCTAAAATGAAGGGGGTCTGTGGGCATAAATGTGTATAAAGTCTTTTATGCATCAAGTCCTAAATATTAGAGAAGATCCATCATGCTCCTCATACTGTTCATGATAGCAAGAATGAAACAACATGCATTTCTGAAAGGTCATCTCATATAGCTGGAGAAAGCTAGAAGCTCCTGCCGAGTCACGAAGGACAAACTCGGTGATGGATCGCTGGTGGAGCCCAGTGCAGGTGATAATTCTAAGATATGTAATCAGTGAAGGGTCTGCAGCTTCCCTGTAGGAGAGATAAATACACATTAGCACTGATTGCTGAATTACCAGCAGCTGTGAGTGCAGCACTGTGACAGTGGCAGTAACCCCCCCCCCCCCCATACACACACACACACAGACCCCATCATACTGACGCACAAGTTATATTTGTGTCGTCCTCTCTGAGATTACGCCTTTGGATTTTATCTAATCCACTTTGCTTTAAGAATTAACATTCGGCCGTGAAATATCATGACGGCGTCTGTCGCGGGAATTTTTCACATAAAATGCCAAATTCTGAGGTATTTTAAAATATGGAGTATTAATATCTCACTGAAGTCACAACTAATAAGGAGATTCTTTTAAATGTCACACTAATGAAGGTTTATTTTCTCATGAAAAACACAGAGTGTTAATGAGGATCCTGTTTTTACTTCCTTTCATTATACTGAAATCTGAGCAGCAGCATGCAGACGAGTCAGGCAGAAGGTGTTAGCGTAGTCTGTCTGTGTTAGTGAGTAAAATGAGCATGTTAAATACAATCATCAAAGTCACATTCACAGTCAAAATCTTCTTTCTCTGTTGGTTTTATCTTCTGGTTACAAACTGGATTCAGCTTGTTCTTTATTTTGGACTAAAATCAATACAAGTCGAGTCAAAGAGCAACAGAGTGAATGGGCCGAGCGTCGCAGCTCATCTGTACAGATAAAACCGGTGTTAGTATTCAGAGAGAACGAGCTAGTTTGGTCCCTGGATTTATGTGTCTGTTAGATTGTGGTGGAACAGCTCAGCATGTCCCTCAGGGTCGATGCTGATGGCAACACTTTGGGCAGAAGCTGAAGTTTTCTGTGCAGTTTTTGTTTAAAGGATCAAAAGTTCAGTGAAGAGAACAGCAGACAAGTCTCAACCTGCTGTTTGACGGACTTTAAGTTCAATCATTAGTTGTCCTCTATTTTTACTGATATTAGGGACACTTTGAGAACACGTCACATCAAACAGACAAACTGGATATACACACTTTCATGATTTGATGGAAATGGAAATGATCAACCTTCAGTTGGTTCAGCTGGTTTCATTCACTGAGACGTCACTGCAGAAACTCCATGTGCTTGTATCCTGCCTGACAATGTCAGAGCTCCTTATGAGATGATGAAGGTGTCCTGGAGTGTCTCCTCCCAGATCCTGACCAGGGATCCTGGACAGGCTGAGGTGCAACACAATGTCCCAGAGATGATCTGTTGGGTCAGGCGGGTCTGGAGGACAGTCAGTGGGTGTTTCTCAATGTCAAGTCGTCTTGCTTACCGAGGCAGTGTCTTGGTAGACGAGGCATCTTGCTTACAAGGAAACTGGAACAGACTCACGTGACCGCGGCTGCACGCTTACGCGCACTTTTTACATCCCGCCCATCGTAGTAGCATAGCAGCATTCCTTTAGCCATGGAGCTAGAAATGTTAATAAAATTATAAAAAAATAAATGTGCAAGCGAGTTAATACCTTCTAATCACTGAAGCTGCAACTAACCAACCATAAAACTGCTTTGGATCTGAAAAACATTTTAAATATAAGCCCGATAGCAACAATCAGTTAACTTACATTTAAACTGGAAATTTGCCTTTGAAGTAGCTGCTGCCGGCCCATTTTTTTGAAAATACCGTGATGTATTCTGGGATCTTTGTGACCAAGGGAAGGCATCAAGGCACGTCCCATGTATCCTTGGTATGTTGGTTAAACAGCAGATAAACTGAGTAGATGCCTCGGTAGTGCATGAACATTGGAACGTGCCTTGGCGGTGGCGATGACACTAAACCATGTTGCAGACAGCAGAACGCTCACTGCAGCTTCTCCAGAACCTTTCAGGTCTGTCACATGAGCTCAGAGTGAACCTGCATTTATCTGTGAAAAACACCAGACCTGCTAATCCTGCTGTTCTCTGGCAAAACGCCAGTCGACCTCCACAGTGCTGGGCGGTGATCACAGGGTACACGAGAGGACATGAGGCCCTCAGGTCCACCTCATGAAGTCTGTTTGTAATAGGTCAGTCAGAGACATTCATGCTAGTGACCTACTGGAGGTCACTTCGAAGGACTCTGGCAGTCCTCATCCTGTCTCTCCTTACAAAAGAAAGCAGATACTGGTTCTGCTGATGGGTTAAGGACCCTTGATGGCCCAGTCCAGCTCTCCTAGAGAACTGTCTGTCTCCTGGACTCTCCTCCATGTCCTTTAGATGGAAAGACCAACTAAAAACAGTCAAAAATGTTTTGCATCAGATTAACGACCTCCTCTGATACTGAACTGATCAGATCAATATATACCAGAAGTTTAACTGACATGATGCTCTGATTAAAATGTTTAATGTGTTTGTATCCTGTAACTTTCCTTTAAATGAATGAAGCATGAATCACTGTAATTAGACCTAAAGGAACATCCTTCAGTTGGAATCTGAAAATCAGACCTCATGATTTCCTGCAGTTTTCTAGATGATATTTATGATTATTTTAGTGCTGCTGTGTATTCAGAGCCAACACAGAGCAGACAGTAAAATCAGCTGTTCAGCAAGGTTTGAAGTTACTCTTTCAGGTTACATATTGAACGGACTGGCTTGCTTTGTAGCTCTTTGCTAAGTGCATTAATTACACCAATTTTTCTCAGAGTTAATTTAAAGAAGAGCTTTGCTCGCCTTCTGGGACACAGTGCTGTGCCAAACTCATGGCTAGTTTCATTAAAAGAAGCTCTCATTTTACTTGCTGCAGTTCCACCAATCTTGTCTGAAAACGTCTGAAAGTATTTTACCACTACACAACCTCACAGCTGCTAGCGCCATTTGTTATATTTAACTGTAACATTTACTTTGTGGTGGGAACTGATTCCAGAATATTTTCCATGTAGGGTTGACAAAATCCAAATATACTACTGATTGAATACAAGTTACATAAATAATAGAATTCTGAAAGAAAACTGGATCAGAACTCCACAGAATCTGGATCAGTGGTCAAAGTTCTATAGAACTTTTTGTTGTGAGGTAGGTGTTTTAAAGTAGGAAAAGATTAAAACATGGACTGTGAACCTCAAACACGAGGATACGGGGTCACTGGTCTTGATGGAACTTCAGGCAGACTTTAGAGACGAGCTGTAAATGCTATAGAACTCAGATGAGGCGACGGGTTGGATGTGAGACGAGGAGGACAAACGATCAGAAACAAGGACTTAAAGGTGGGATATGATATGGAATATTTTCACTAAAAGCAATATTTATGACAAAATAAAACTTCCACGGGGTGTTTAGAGGGTTGTAAAATGAAAATACAGCATGTCCTTTAAAAATTATATTCAAAGTAAAATATTATAAAATATTAATTTTGGCAGGCACGATGTTGGCATTTTGTTTACATCTACCAGCCAATAGCTGGCAGAGCAGCGGGCACCATTTTGGGTTGTCTAATACTGTAAATACTCCAGCACAGTGAGGCTGGTGCTGTGGAGTCTGCAGGTCAAGCAGCTGGAAGCACCGGGGACATGTGGTGATTATATACATTATTTACTTACCATAGGGAGTTTCCCATGTGACTAGCAAGTTCTGTGTGGAAACGTTTTCATTAGCAGCTATTAGCAGCTAGTTAACATGTAGCTGCAGCATGTCGCTGAAGGGGAGGAGCTTTGAGCCACTGTTTGGACTGGAAGACACACCACAGAGGATTTCATTGCTTTTTTTTTATTTTATTGGATAAGTGGGGCGTGCAGGATGGTGTGTGAGGAGGACAGAGGATCTTAAGAGGGACTGCAGGAAGTTTTGGAGCCGCGGTGCAACTATAAACTCTTTGCCACAGACTGAATCGATGACTGAGCTACAAACAGGAAGGAGCTGCTTTTATCAGAGTCAGTGTGTGATCAGCTGGAGAACATGATTAGTGAACTGAACTCATGATTTTATAGTCCTGCTCGGATCGGGGATCAGAGTGGGTTTGGTGAAGAATATTGGTCGACCTGAGCATCGGAGCACGCACGGGGGAGTTAACGAGCCTGGCATCCAGATGGCTGAAGGCTTTGTGCCGTGTTATTCTGTTCCAAGTTCCGTATACCACCTTTAAGTCCAAAGAACTGCCAAAGATGTAAAAACACTGATGTTTTTCTTTTGACCATTTGAAGTTTCCAGTGAACCTTAAACCCAAAATCTGGTTCATCCAAACAACAGAACACCCAAATAGAACCCGAGTGGCATCATTTATACAGTCCAGATCTTTATTAAAGAGAGAGACGATATATAAACAGATGAGAAGAGACACATCTTTAAGAAGGAAGGAAAATATTCTCTTGTGTTTTTGACAATGAAGGATTATAATGACCCGGATGAGTGAGAACCTTCACCAGGTTGGAAGAATCAGTATCCATTGTGAGTAGATGATGTACTTCAGGCAGCAGGTCATTATAAGGTCATGTTGTGTTACATGCTGACGAGTTATGATGCAGCTACACTTCAGATCAGTCACTGTTAGATGTTAGTGTGATGGGGATGCAGGTGTCTGGAGGCAACATGCCCTGCCCAGGACCCGTGTTTCCTGTCAACACAAGGCCTCACGGCGTCACTACAGAAACTCTGTGAAAATCATCCTCTATAATCTTGTTATCAGGTTGAATTAGATGCACGACAGACTGAAACAACATCACATGAACAAGTCTTCATGTGAGACACTGGCTGAACTCAAGGGGGTTTTTATTCTTGTTGTTTTAAAACTAAAACATTGTTTTCATTTAGAAGTAAGCAGATCAGAGACAGCAGATGAACCACCTCCAGACCAGGTGTGGATTGTTATATATCCTCTGAGAAGATGTCTGTTCAGGGCTGAATGCATCATTTTCACTCTTCAACACTCTTCTAGCAGATAGGATACAGCCCATTGGTCAGCACTGATGGAGGCAGCGCGTGTGTGTGTGTGTGTTATTGTGTCAGCAGTATTTTGGTGGGTTTTCATTAGGCTCTGTGTGTGTGTATTTGGAGACAATGTGCATGCAACAGGTGTAGTTCTCAGTTAAAACCAATTTGTTGCTATCAGTGAGCACAGCGTTGCCTACAGCAGCGGCTGCGTTCAAACCTCACAGATTGGAAGAAAAGCCTCATTCTGATTGCAGCGTGTCACAAATGCAGCCTTAAATACTGAGCTGGTTTTAATTGTTGCGCTGGGTGGCGACTGGAAGCGCTTGTCCAATTCCAGCAGGGAACAAAGCCAACATTGTTATCGCCGGCACACAGAAGCTCTTTTCAATATACCTGCTTTTCTTTCAGTTTCAGGGAGGAGGAGAGGTGGAGAGGGGTGAGACTGGATGACAATGACGAATCAAAGCTGCTGCTTTTTCTTTTCTTACTTGTTTAGTTGTGGTTTTGCCTCCAGCTCAGTCTGAAGCTGGTGTGAAGCTACGCTGCTCTGCTGATCAGGGTCTATGTTTCTATTATCAGGAAGACAATACCAAAATAAGCTTCAGTCCGTCAATCCACCTCGTTAGGATCCGCTCGGTTTGTCACGTATGTAGAACTGTGGACACGCCGTTGACTCGTCTTCTTCAGGTGTTTCTGTGTCACACTGATTAAAAACAAGGTTTTAACTGAAATATCTGGTTTTTTTAGTCATTTAAATTAGCAGGTAACTTGTTCACCTGTTCTGCTCTGTGTGTCACCAGTTTGAGCATCTTTAAGTTGACTGAACTTTTTAAAGACTTTATATTGTTGCAGAAACAATGTAAAACAATGTAAATGTAACTCCAAACAACATTCATTTTATTTACAATGAAACTGTTTCATTTGTTTTTTATAGTTAATGTATGATGCGTCACTTTACTGTTTTCAAGCAACAGAACTGTTTACATGACAAACACATGAGGACACGCTGTGTACATGTACATGTACCTGTAGGCAGGTGTGAACAGGTCAGTCTCATGAAGCTTTAGACCAGGTGTGTCAGTCTCATGAGGATCCTGCATGTTTCACACCTGATTTAAACGATCTCGTTACCTCGGCAGCATGATGACGGGTTCTGTTAACGACCTGTCCGTTCAGATCAGGTGTGTTGAAGCAGACCTGCAGGGTCGTGGTCCTGGTACTCTCAGACACGTTGATCCTTCTTACTCTGTACTGATGTGATGGTCTGTAAAGTTTACCTGAGGTGTTTTAGTGGAGTGTGTGAATCATCAGACGTTCTGCTACAGGAAACATCCCAGCGTCATGTCAGAAACCTCACTTGGGTTTTTATTTCTGTTTTTCTGTGGGACTGTTCAGTTATCATATTTTTCATATTACTCTGTCTTTTCATGGTTTTTGTCATTTTCCTCCATCCTCTGCACTCTGCTGTGAAATGGTCCATTGTAACAGAGCAGCCTGTGTGCGTCTGAGACATTAGCTGCTGATTTAGTGGGACATTAGCTTGATGGATGGCAACACATAACCCCCCCCCCCACACACACACACACACACACCCACACACACACACACACACACACACACACACACACACACACACACACACACAGACATGTGTGGAGAAACTTGTAGTCTGAGATGGAACAATATTCAGCTTCGTTCATGGTTTACGTCTTTATTTCAGTCCTCAGCCTGAATTAAATTAATAATAATTTATTAATCCTTCTTGGGGAAATTATGTCTCTGCATTTAACCCATCCTCATTTCTGAGGAGCAGAGGGCAGCCATCTTGAACAGCACTCGGAGGGCAGTTGCAGGGTTCAATATCTTGCCCAAGGATACTTCGACACGTAGCCTGCCAGCACTGGGGATCAAACCCCCGGTATTCTGAACGATAGGTGATCTCCTTCCTGCTAGACTACGGCCAACTTCCTGTAGCCTATAGTTTTACTGAAATGAGGCTCATTGTACTTGAGTCATAGTAAAGAGTCAGAAACGGAGGCTTGTCGAAAAATAAAGTAATGCAGAATGTTTACTGCAAACATCTAGTAACTCAATTTATTTAAGTATTTAGAACATGTTTTATACTGTAACCGTAGAAACAGCTGCAGAACTTCAGAACCTCGTATGTGTGATGCTAACAGAACTCCAGATGTTTTATCCTATAGATGGACGGGATCTTTGCAGATTGTCTCACTGCAGTTCGTAGAAACTTCTCTGCTTGTTTTTAACAAACGAATTAAAAAAGAAAACAGCTGTTATTTAAAGTGAAACAAATAACAAAAGGTCAGTTTGAGACTGAGTGTAATGTGATAAAGGGGTGAAGAGACTCTAATAGAACCTGAGAGACACGCCGTTTAATAAAGTTCTTTAATTTAATTTGCTTTTGACTCAAATATCTTGAACAAATCTGAGCAGTTAGTGAATGAAAGTGGGTCAAATCTCAGCTACATCACACCTGTTCAGGTGTGAACTGATCATGGTGATTGACATGATTCACTCCTTACAACTCAGAGGATCTTCTCATCTTCACACTGCTTCAGTTCATTGTCCTTTGTCCTATTGGACATTACGGTGTCAGGACACATCTGTAGATGATCCATGTGACCTTCAGGCGGCGTCTTGAGCTGCGACCACAAACGTTGGGGGAAAGTTTAGTTTTAATTGTTGATCTTTAATCAGTGCTGCTGATGGACAACAAGTTATTTTTGTAACAAAAATAAACTAACTACTTAAATTAAATATGTAATCATAAGTACTAGACCTGATACTTACTGAGGATCATTTCGATACTTCTGTATATAAATATAAGAGCGTTCTTGACTGTGTGCCACAGTTAGTTGGCTCTAGTTTGAACGACTGCTGGTAGATTCATTCTGCTGATGCAGCTGATTAAATTGGTTTATTGATTAATCAGTCTCCCTCTATAGTTGTTCCCTATTTATCCCCATTTTATTCCCTATTAGGAATATCAGATTCTCCTTTTTGTCTCCAGTCAGTCACAGTTTGGTTTCATACGTCACCTGATCCCCTGAAAACTTGTCTCCGTCTAGGTTTCCTCAAAGTCAGAAGAATTCTGTGGACTCAGTAAAATCACAAGTCTGAAAAATGTCGCTTGCGCCGCAGACACATTAGTCATCAGTGAGAGGACTCTGCAGGAAGGAGTGTGTGATTACTGTCTCTGTTTCTGGATGCAGTATTTCAGCATATATTACTGGAGGGCTGCGATCTGTTTATGCATTAAGAGCCATGAAACATTGTTCTGTCCTCACTAACTAATTTGGAGGACGTGTTTTCTTCAGTATTTCAGTAGATTTTTACTCATACCTTCCTGCTGTAGTCAGCTCCAGCTGAATGTACTGCACCTATTATTTCCAGTCAAATCTCTGTCCTCATTATCTGCGGTGGGGACGTCTTCTCTCTGTAGATGTTGGTTTCATCTAGTTACTGAGGAACTGGAGAGATTTTCTGTTACAGCATATCTCTCAGTTAGAATTGATCCAGGAATTTCAGTTAGAAGAGATTTCTGGACGACAGCCAAATAAAAACATTTCTTCTTACAGGTCTAGTTTTTAAAGAGGCCGTTTCATACAAATTTCAGGACTTTGTGGTTATTTCTTAAGTATTAACCAGTAATATGAAATATTTTATATCTAAAAAACATCAGGAAACACTGATTAACAGACCTTTCAATCTATCTGTGTTAAAATTCGGGTGGTTCCGGCTCCTTCCGTCAGGCTGCTTCGGCAGCAGTTCATTCATATTCATTATTCGAATTTGCTGGACGGTTTTTCTGAGGTTTCTGTTGAATATTTTAGCTCCACAGGTGTTCTTACCTTCATAGTGGGTGAAAACAGGTCAACAACTTCTCTTTCAGTTTTAATCTCTCAAACTACAAAGGTGGTGATAAAACCAAGTTCTAACAGTCTGTATCTGTTTCATCACAACTCCTTTGTTCGTTAGTATTCATCAGCTCCTGCAGTTGAAACCACACCTAGCATGCTGCTGGCTAAAAGCTGTTAGCATAAGACGTAGCAAACAGGAAGACACAACGTCTGACGTTGCCATGCGCAGTGGGTCAGGAAACAGTATACCTTGCTCTCATAGGCTAGTTTGTTAGCCAATCAGAGTCCAGCAAATTCGAACAATGAATATGAAGGAGCTGCTGATGAAACCAGCTGAATTTTAACGCAGAAAGGTTGAAAGGTCTGTTAATCAGTGTTTCCTGATGTTTTTTAGATATAAAATGTTTCATATTACTGGTTAATACTTTAGAAATAACTACAAATTCCTGAAATCTTTGTGAAATGGCCTCTTTAAATTAAGTAACAGATACGTTTGGCTCCAGATGCTTTTACACACAATAAAAATCAAAGTGAAGTTTTTCTGTTATTATTACAGTTGAAATGCAGCCAGACATCATCAGTCAGGGGCGGGGTTTAATCAGTTCTCTCCTGTAAGTTCTACCTGGCTGCTGATTAACAGGTTACTCTCTGTACCTGGTGTTTTGCACTGAAGCAGCTGAGTGAGTTCATGTGTAATATGCACATGAGGAAGTTTCTACATTTACACTCAGATGTTGAAACCAAAGGTATTGTGTAACAGGGTGTGTTAAAATGGTGCAGCACTCAGAGTCAGCTGAGACACTTCCAGCCTGAGATCATGTGCAGCAGCCACCTCATGTTGACCTGAGCCTGCTGAGAAAAGTCTGTCACAAAATGATCATTTAATAATTAATAAAACAACTAAGACAAATCTGAACACAGCCTAATGGGAAAACACATGATTTTAACATGTTTTTCACATGGGAAGCTCCTGAGTGGGTTTTTTTTTTGTCCTGAACATGATAAACTCATTTGATCTGATTCAAGACTTTTGTGTTTGGTCATCTTTTCTTTCAGACAACTTCTTTTTATTATTTTGTTTTAAATGTGTCCCGTTAAGTATTAAAGTTGGATTTACTGTATGTTCTTTCAAATCAGTATTACATATACTGTATATATATATATATATATATATATACTGTATATGGATAGTTGTTGTGCTTTAAGCTCATTGGTTAACACAACACAGATGGAGTAGAGTCAGCTGATTCCTGACAGACATTTCAACTGCTGCTGTTTAAATCTAATGTTTATAGATTTGTTCAGTTTTTACATGAACCCTGGACTAACTGCCTGTTTCTGTGTCTCTCTCTGGTTTTAGTGAAGACGACCATCCTGAACTACCAGAGCCCCACCACCGGTCTGTTTCCTGTCAGAACTTACGCCAACTGCAGGGAGGCTAAAGTCCGGGACTCCCTGTACTGTGCAGCCTGTTCCTGGGCCCTGGCTATGGCCTACCGGTCAGTACGCAACGGGTCATGTGGGAGAAACCAGAACCATCTTTATCAGTCACGTCTGTTCTGTTTTATTACACATGAAATTAATCAGTTTATATATAAACACACACACACATTCCATTTTGTAAGAGAGCTCTCTTATTTTTAGACGCTGGTCCATCAGTTTTAATGGTGATGAGGTGTTTTAAATCATGTGTTTTTTCTCAGGCTTTTTCATGACTAATTCAGGAAATTAATGAGGTGTTCATAATTATGGTAATAATCCACTATTACTTGGCAGGGTGCTAGACTTCATATATAAATCTGGGATATCTGTCACCCCTGCAGAACTCAGTCTGGGAACCTCGTGTAGAATGGAGAGAGTCTATATATGAAACCACACCGTGTGTGTTTTACATGAAAATAGAAGGTGTAAACACCATATACGTGTGTTTGTACATCCAAAGTTGGGTTTTTATGCTCTTTATTAAAGAATCTTTGGAGCGCGACAGGTTGATGTTAGACGTCGTCGTCTGGCAGCTTGTCGTGAATGTTAGTTTCAGATTATTGTTACTTTACAGAGAGTGACGAGTGTCACTACGATGGCAGAGAGGACATGACTGACTGCTTCAGTCTTCTGGAAACAATGTAACAAACTGTTGTCTTCTCCACACTGAGCTGACTGACAGCTCACAGCAGGAGGTCATCTCTCATCTCATTAAGAACCACAAGAACATGGTGACAGAACAATGTGATGACATGTGACTTTTAACACCGTGGAACCAGAAACGTCCCAGTCCTACTGTAGAGAATGAGACGCTTCATCGAGGCCAGCAAATTCTTTATCCCCTGTCCCCACTTTACATCAGCTCTTTACTCAGTAATGAGTGTCTCGGGAGGAAAATCAGTTTTATGGTGTGAACCTGTAGGAAAACAGAGAAGAAATATGGAGGAAGGAAGACGATAAGGACGGAGTTCTGAGGCTGAAATGAGGAGAAAAAGTAAAGGTTAAGGTGTGTGGAGTGTCAAGGAGACAGGAAGAGGGAACAAGGAGATAAGGGAGAGGATACAAGGGATAGAGAGGGAGTGAGTGAGAAAATGAGATGGAGAAGGAGGACAGAATGAAAGAGAAGGGTAAAAATAGAGAGTCACTTCAGTGATTTGACCAGCGGCAGATCCCGACCATCAGTCACCGCCGTCTCCTATTGGAAGTGTCAGTGGGATTTAATTAAGATGATTCTCATCTGACAGGCTCGGCTAGTGCCATTACTTACATCAGACCCAGCTGCTGCTGTACGGAACTCCCAGTGTGTGTGTGTGAGACAGATAGAGAGAAGATCACTGACCAGAGTGGGAATTACCACTAACTCTTATTCCAAACACACATTAGGTTTGTTCCTCTGGGGATTTTGATCAAGTTTTTAGGAAAGATCAGAAAGAGGAAGAAGTGAGTAGATTTTGGGGTTTTCTGGATCATCGTCTGGATAAAGAATGTTTTTAAGGATTATTCATCATGGAGCTGTTTTAACATATCTGCATGTAAAAACACATTAAATGATAAAAAATACAGGCTGAGTTTCCAACAGGCTCTACATGATACCAGAGACTGATCTGGATCAAGGCCTGATCTGGATCAAGGATCGATCTGAATCAAGGACTGATCTGGATCAAGGACTGATCTGGATCAAGGACTGATCTGGATCAAGGACTGATCTGGATCGAGGATCGATCTGAATCAAGGACTGATCTGGATCAAGGACCGATCTGAATCAAGGACTGATCTGGATCAAGGACCGATCTGGATCAAGGATCGATCTGGATCAAGAACTGATCTGGATCGGTACAAAATTCCAGCTTCTTTGATCCAGAACCTTCATATTTTTTTATCCAGAACAAATGATGTTATAAACCTGAAACAAACACCAACAGATATTTGAGACTCTGGAATCAGACGTGTGGAACAGATCTGATGTTCCTTTATAAGTTCTGGATCTCCATCCAGAAGAAAACCACTAATAACTACTGAACTAATAATCAGATCAATATTAATCCAACTGTTAAAGGTGTTTTCATGATCAATGATAATGTTGATACAACAAAGATGAGACTGTTAGTTTAGGTGTAAATCCCAATATGGTGGGACTGATGTTCTTGGTGAAGGTCTGTGTTCTATGAGTGATTTTCCAGTTTTGAGTGTAACGTCACTGAGTTTAATGTGTTTGGCTCGTCTCGTATCATGTGACCTTTTAGATCTTTAAGTGTATTTTTCCTGATTAATTACATGTTGCTGCTGTTGATTAGAGACCGTGTTGGATCTCATCATTAAGATGTCCCATATTAATTACATCGAGACTGAAGTCACTGTTGGAAGATTAAAACATGCTGCTCATAAAACAGAAGGTCTCTGAACACTTTCGCAGTTTTGATTGTATGAAAAGTTTTTCATAGTTTTTCCTGAAAATTGTGACTTTGGGTCAGTTCAAGAAAGAAAAACCAAAGCAGATCATTTAGAGAAGAAGAAGAAGAAACTTAATAGTTATTAGTTTAACTTTTTAGTTCAAATATTAAATTTCCTGCTAAAAAAAAAGTCCCAAAGACTATCAAAGACACCTGTAACAGCTGAAGGAAAACTCTTTGCTTTAAAGAGTCCCTTCTATTAAAAACAGTTTTTCGGAGGTTTCTGTTGAATATTTTAGCTCCACAGGTGTTCTTACCTTCATAGTGGGTGAAAATAGGTCAACAACTTCTCTTTCAGTTTTAATCTCTCAAACTACGCAGGTGATGATAAAACCAGAGTTCTCCTGAGTTCTAACGGCCTGTATCTGTTTCATCACAACTCCTTTGTTCGTTAGTATTCATCAGCTCCCGCAGTTGAAACCACGCCTAGCATGCTGCTGGCTAAAAGCTGTAGCATAAAGCAGGATTCATACTAATGCAGCTCCAACGTGTCGGAGACACGCACCGCCATGATATGACGTCGTATGGGCTCTCCATCTGCCTCGGATGGTCGGTTGGAGTCACACTGTATTTTCTAACTTTTCGACAGCCGCATCGGATGACGCACGTCTGTGATTGGTCAGCCAAACAACCCAACATCGTTTCCGGCACGACGTAACTTCCCTTTTGTAAACAGCGCGAGTGTTGAAGACAAATTGGTCCGCATTAAAAGAGGTCTGAAGGGCAGCACTGTTCCTCTCATGGTTGGAACCACACAAAAACCACCGGGAGACCTCTAAGTAAGGAACGCGCCTCCTGCTGCCCTGGAGGAGAATTTCTTTGCAACAGGGTCGGGGTAGTATGAACAGAAACGGGCTCCGTCAGTACGCTGCCGTGTGGGAGCACATTTGCCTTTGCGTTAGCGTGAATCCAGCTTAAGACGTAGCAAACAGGAAGACACGACGTCTGCTGTTGCCATGCGCAGTGGGGCAGGAAACACTTGCTCTCATAGGCTAGTTTGTTAGCCAATCAGAGTCCAGCAAATTCGAAAAATGAATATTAATGAGTTACAGCCCGAAGCCTGACGGAACCAGTCGAATTTTGACGCAGATTGAAAGGTCTGTTAATCAGGGTTTCCTGACGTGTTTTTAGACATAAAATGTTTCATATTACTGGTTAATACTTAAGAAATAACCACAAAGTCATGAAATTTGAGTGAAATGGCCTCTTTAGTTAATTTAATATTTTATCTGTTGTTGGAAACTCTTTGAAGGGTTTCAGTTTGGAGAAACAGAGATTAGCTAAAAGACTCGACACCAGATCGGACTGTTGCCTCATTTATAAACCTTTCATCTTTCTACCATCGGATTCACATCACTGTGTTTTTTAATGTTCCTTATTTACATGAGTGAAAAGCAGCAGCAGCTATCAGAAGCACTTTTGAAGCAGGCTGTGGTGCTTCCTGCTGAAACTTCAAGACTTTTTCTGTGTGAATGATGGTGGAACATAAAAGTGTTCTGATAAACTGCTACAACACTGTTTTAGGACAAGCTGCTTCCTCTGACTAGCTGTTAGCTTCCATCAGAATTAAACTCTGTTTCCCCAAACTAACATCAGTCAGTGAATTCTACATCAGGTTGGACATTTTACCAAACCTTCTACAGTTAAAACACCGACTCTGTCTTTTTCTTTTCAAGGCGCATTGATGATGATTTGGGTCGCACCCATGAACTGGAGCATTCTGCCATCAAGTGCATGAGGGGGATACTCTACTGTTATATGAGGCAGGCAAATAAGGTGAGTCTCCAGCTCTCCATCTCTCAGACTGTTTCTCATCAGGACCGACTCCCGAGGGCTTCATAACCTGTTTGTCAGAGACCTTTATTTCAAAGAAAGACGATGTTTGTAACAAACATGATGAACGTTCAGAACAGGCAGGAACACGTGACGGTGTGTATGCAGGACTGCTTTTCCGTCTTCATGAGTAAACATCTTCCAGCAGAGCAGTCTGATGTGTAGTTAGTGTTTTCCTCTGAAAGCCAGTCTGCTTCATATGATCTTGACCCCTGATGACCTAATTTGACGGAGAGCTTTTCTGTGTTTTAATTACGAAGCTGCCTTTACACAGTTGATTACACTGAGCGGCGTTTGTTACGGCCCTGTCTCCGGTACTTAAGTACTACATGACGTTTTTATAGAGGATGTGACACAGGACGGCTGCTGGGCAAATAATGCAACAGCTGAGCCCCGCCGTCTGCTTACTGTACTGTGAACAGAGCTGCACATTCTTTCACAAGAGTGAAGATTTAAGATACTAATAAGTAAAGTTTGTTTTTCTCCAGGATAAAATCACGTTGTGTCTGCAGCGGCTGTAGGTTTGAACAACTAGGTCTCCTGGTAAAAAGCCTGTAATGAGCTCTTCCTTTAAACTGTTCAGATCTGTTCATGTGGGTTTCTGCAGAAGGTGTTAACAATAATCACTTTATACCTACGTGTTTGTAGCTCTGTGAACAACCTCAGGTTGGAGAATTACCCCTCGTCACAACGTTAGTGATGCGTAATACGCTGCTGATAGCCGAGACCGTTTCCACTGCGCGCAAAGCAGCGTGCAAATGACGCGTCCCAGAAGCGTAGTGTCGCGAGCATTACGTTGCAGTTCTATTATGTGGTACGCTTCTAAAACGCATCAAGTTCAGCAGTTTAGTTTAGACCAGACAGGAAATCAGGCGTTCGTACTCGGATTACGTGGATTTCCATTTGCGAGACCATGAGAAAGTACAGTACCTGTGACGGGTTTGAAATAAGACACATATCTTCTGGATACATGTTGTCATCGTTCTCCCTGCTTGTTGTTGTGTGTACTGACGAAATCACGCGTGTTTTTGCTATTCTCATGAGATTTTGTAATCTTCCGGGACCAGCTGGATGTAAGGTTTGCATGAGGGATAAGCACGTGTAAAACGCTTCTAGTGGGACGGGACGCTCTGCTGATTGTGCAGGCCAAACGCTACGTGCTGCTGACGCGTCCAGTGGAACGGAGGGGTTAGAGATGAAGTTACTGCATCGATTACTACCATCCTAAAACATCTCCAGTCTCTGACCAGAAGCTGCTGCAGCTTTAACCTCCGATTCCACATGAAGTCCTGCTGATGCATCAGTTCAGTCTGAACTCATCTCTGTTTCTTCAAACTGAGGCAGATCAAAGATCTTATTTTTAATGAAACTCACTTCCATAAATCAGAACTACAGTCTAACGTTTACAGTCACTAACTCACGGTTGCTTCTGTCTTGTATTTGGAGTTAATCCGTCTGGTTTTATGACTCAGGCACAACGTTTGTAAAAGTAATCAGTTAGAAATCGAATACTTTCCAGACAAGGGAGTTAAAAGAGATGCTGAATACCTTCTGGACCATAAAGAACAAGTTTAATGCTTCAAACAGACTTAAAAGTTGCTCATTTCATAAACTGTATGACTAATAAGTCAATCCAGGTGTGTTGCTCACCTTCCTGTCAGAAATACATAAACACCACTCATCTTTTATCAAGTTGTCTGTTGCTTTTGAAAAGCTAAACTCACGTCTACTGTCACCACTGTACCAACCTTTTCCCTGTTGCACTGCACTAAGAAACCAGATTTAAGATGTTTTAATTAAAGTAAGTTGGTATTTTGTTCCCAATTAGCTGCCTCCTGAGCTCTCATTAGGTTTTCTGTATGTTTTTTTTAAATCTCATACATCATTTCCTTTGCAGAAGGAAATTAAGTAGAACGACAAGGAACATTTGTTTTGATAAGAAGCAAGAGTTTGTGTTTATATAAATATAGAACATCGGGCTCTTCCAGCAGTCCCTGAAACCCCCGACGGTGGAGCCACTTGACAGTGTGTCTTAGCAGGAACATGAATCAGGTAGACTTCCACACAAAGGCAGATTTTATAAGAACATGAGCAGCAGCACTCGTTATACTGCCTTTGAACACTCACACACACAAAAACACATGAATATTAGCCGCTGTGGGACAGCAGGAACTGGAGCAGTGTGAAAGTAGGACAGAGGGTCTCGACTATGACCCAACTATGTGGATAAGGAGACGGAACAGGGTGTGGAAAGGTAGAGCAGCACACAAAGGAACAAAAGAAAGAAACTGGAATCTGCATGAATAGATAAAAATGTAAAGAGGAAGAAGAAACAGTATGTTGCAACGTGGATGGAGAGCAGGGAGACGTGAGGAGGGGGAAGCTTGAAGCTAGAAATAAAATGAAGACAGATAGGACGACTCTACGCAGCAAGAGAGGTGGAGAAAGTGAAACAAATGGAGGAAAAATGGGACAAAAGGCCAATTATTTATAACTGCTTGACAGGGCTGGCAGCCCAGCTGTGATTTACTGTGTAGCAGAGTCGATGCAGCAAACACACACAAAGCCACCAACAAACCACTGAGCACAGAACATGCCAAACTAATAGTGGAGGGTTTAGTGTAAACTGTGTCATAGTTGTGTTGATTTAAATCGGTTTCTTATCCGAAACACACATTATATCCATGCTGGTTTTCCTCCTGGAGCAGATCATGAACCAGCTGATTATATGAAGGATTCTGCTTCACCTGCCTCTGACATCCCATCATCTCTGTATCTCTCTGACAGGTGGAGGAGTTTAAAAAGGACCCCAGCCCCTCCAAATGTCTGCACTCAGTGTTTGACGTAGACACCGGTGATGAGATTCACTCATACAGCGACTATCACCACCTGCAGGTCAGTGAGTGAGCAGACAAGTGGAACCAAACAACAAGCAAACAAAAGAAAAAGATTTGAGTCAGATTGACGTGCACGTGCAAATGATTGTTCTCCTGACTGCACGTGCAGCTAACAGCATCTCAGAACAGATGAATATAGAGAAATCTGATTTTATTTATGTTGGACTTTACTGATAAAACACAACAGAAATATATCCTGAAGCATGAAGTGATGCTAGTGATGATGAGCGGAGTCAAAATGTTCTATAGTGTACAATAAATAACCCAATTAATGGAATCTGAACTGGCTGGACTCATGGGGTATAAAATTTGTTAAAAGTTACATCAATGGTTTAATTTCTTCTGATTACCTCCACCTGGTGGTTTTGTTTTAGTTAGTTTTTCTGTTAGTAACAAAACTCGAACACTTCAGGGCGGAATTGGATGAAATTTTCAGGAAAGGTTGGAAATGGTCCATAGAAGAAGTGAGTAGATTTTGGGGGTGATCCGGATCACCGTCTGGATTCAGGAATTTCTTCTATGATTCTTCATCGTGAGATAGAAGCTGTTTTTAACATCTGCATGTACCGCCACAATAAATGGTACAAAAATACCACTAACAATACCACTTTTTTCTAACCGAGACGATACCAATACTTGGATCTGAGTACTTGCTGACACCGAGTACCAATGCTGATACTTCTACCACACAAAAAATGTAATGAATAGGAAAATAGGTTTTATTTTCTTCTCTGCTTGTTACAAAAAATGGTGAACTCGATAAAAAAATAAAATAAAATAAAATAAAATAAAATAAAATAAAATAAAATATTGAATGACCACAAAACTAAAATTTCATGTGAAAAATAAACTCTGTGAAATAATTGCAGAGTTTCCACATTTTAAGTATCAGTTCATGTTATCAGTGTCATGATTTACTAGGCCAGATTCAAATGCTGAGACCCAGACAACACTGGGTTTTAAGAAAAAAAGGTTTATTTACAGGGGAATAATACAAACAGTGACAGTGAATATGAGAAGCGATGATCTTAAACAGAGGGAGAAGCAGGTTCACGGTGGCTTGAGGGAGATATTACTGGTTGAGGTGGGCTTACGTGATCCAGAGTCCAGGTTAACACAGAGGGGGGGAGGCGGAGCCAGAGCGAGCTGAACCCAGGAGCGATGATCGAAGAAGGTCCGGTGGCGGCGAGTGAATCGTTGAGTGGGCAGGGCTTGAGAGAGAGACGGTAGCGATGAGTGTAGGTCACAGAAGGTTCCAGCAGGTCCAGAGTAATCCAAAGTGTTCCAGTGACGTGAAGATTCGTGATACTCCAAATTACAACAACCTTCGGGGTGAAGGAAAAACATGAACAGGTTACAAACTACAACACTATAATCTTATCTTCTGTGATGGCACAGTTACCCAAGTTGAAACAACGGTCTGGCGTTGAGTTGTTGCCGAGCCATAACTTATGAACAGTCCAAGTGATGGGCTGATGAACGACAGCTCTGCCTGCTGGTAGTCCAGACTAATCAGCCTTGATGCCCGCCACCTGACGACCTGTATGGAACACAGCAGTAGGAACAAAACACCAGAAGGGAGGGAGGAGACGTGGAAGAACTAGAAAGTAGGAAACAAAATCAAAACACAGACTCACTCCAGACTCCTGACAATCAGTTAACTAACCGATATTGATACAAATACACTAGAATGGTATCGGCCCCGATATCAGTATCGGTGCATCCCTAGTAAAAAAAGAAAATCCGGGTTAATTTTTGGTGTAAATCCCAATATGGGGGAACTGAGGTGTTTGGTGGAAGTCTTAGCTCTCTTAGTGCTTTTCTAGTTTATTTATTTTGTTTTATTTTATTTTGCCTTTCTTCTCTGACAGCTTATGCAACCTGAATTAAGATCTAAATACAACACAAGACAAATTGGCTTTTCCAAAAGGAGCTCTATGACTCCAATATCCTATCCTCTGCTTTGTTTTACCTCAATGGACATTTATATTTCGGTTTATTCAGGATATATTTGAAATGTATAAAGACGAGCAGAAGGGAGGAGAACACCGAAAGAAAGAATACAAGAGGGAAAGAAAGGAATAAAAAGATGGAAAACAAAAAGAGAAAACCTCATGGTCATCTGCATCAGTAGAAAAAAAACTGCACACACATGCACGCACACACACCAATAGATGGTTCAAGGAATGTGTACTTGTTTCTTTTATGGATAAATACATCTAAATAAAAAGTGGAATTCAACAAACAAACACAAAGTCAACAAACGTAATGAGAACAGGATGGGACGAGACATGGACCCTGAGGAACTCCATGTCCGGTTAGCATTTCTTTAAGACTCCAGAGGAAGTTTTATTTCATGATATTAAGAATATGGATTATTTCTGTTGCATTTATTTCACTTTCTGAGAAGAAACTGACCTCGTCTAAGAATAAACATCATTAAAACAGGATGAATAAATTAACCAGGATACATTTTTGTAACTCATATGAGTTTTTCTCCATGAGAAGTGGGCGTGCTTATAATCACCCAGACAGTTTATTTTCCTGTCAGTTGTATCATCAGAGGTCAGCTAGGTGGTGCATCAGATGAAGAAGGATGACTGGTGCATGAAGAGAGCCCAGAAATCAAAATGGAGCTGCAGAATCAGTGAACTGTGACCACGACACGATCAGAAGTCTGCAGCGTTGAACAGCTGTGAAGCCGTCGCTGTGTACACGTTTAATCCTCTGCAGTTGCTTCTTCACTATAACTTCAGCATAATGACTGAATGATAGCAGCCTGATGCCACAGGCCTAATGGCTAACATAAAACTCATGTCTCCACTTTCACAGCGTGCAGGGAATCCACCATGACTGGATTGACAAATATGAGAATAATTCTTTTTTCAAATAACAGTTATTTTAATTTTTTTCTGTAAGAGCGCTTCACCCACTCTCTCCCTCTCTCCTGTCATGGCTGCAGATCGATGCTGTTTCTCTGTTCCTGCTCTATCTGGTGGAGATGATCTGCTCTGGTCTGCAGATCATTTACAACACTGATGAGGTAAACAAGACCCTGGACGTCTCAGGTGCATTCAGTCTGGAGCTGGTCCTCGTAGCGGTGGCTCTTTAACTCCCTCTCTGTTGTCTGATCCTTCATATCACACACTCATACATGGTTTGCTACTCCAATGAGTTTTATCTGTCATTTGCATTTTAAGTGTTTAATTTAAACCTTATTTTTCAGATAAGTTGTTCACAATTAGCATTCTAGGAAAGGCTGTGTGCACATGTTAGCTAGCTAATTTTAGCACATTACCAGGCTGATTTTAGGTTTAGTCCCACAGAGCTGCTAAATTAGCTGTAAGCTTATTTCTCTCTGTTTGCTGTGTGTGTGTGTGTGTGTGTGTGTGTGTGTGTGTGTGTGTGTGTGTGTGTGTGTGTGTGTGTGTGTGTGTGTGTGTGTGTGTGTGTGTGTGTGTGTGTGGGTGTGGGTTTGTATTTCTGACCTCCTGAGGACCCGTTTCCTGACTTTTACTATCTTTCTGGGGTCCGAGGGTTCTTGTGGGGACCGAAGCCTGGTCCCCATGAGGGGGACTCCCCTTTTTAGTGTTAGGGGTTAGGTTTATAGGTATGGTGTGAATAGAGTTTTAGTTAGTCTTAGGGTTAGTTATAGATCAGTAATGGTTAAGGTTAGGAAAAGGGTTTGGGTTAGGTATAAATCTAGTTACTAAAATCAATGGAAGTCAATGGACGGTCCCCATAAGGATACCAAAACATGTGTGTGTGTGTGTGTGTGTGTGTGTGTGTGTGTGTGTGTGTGTGTGTGTGTGTGTGTGTGTGTGTGTGTGTGTGTGTGTGTGTGTGTGTGTGTGTGTGTGTGTGTGGGTGTGTTTTGTATCTCACCTCCTGAGGACCCGTTTCCTGACTTTTACTATCTTTCTGGGGTCCGAGGGTTCTTGTGGGGACCGAAGCCTGGTCCCCATGAGGGGGAATCCCCTTTTTAGGGTTAGGGGTTAGGTTTATAGGTATGGTGTGAATAGAGTTTTAGTTAGTCTTAGGGTTAGTTATAGATCAGTAATGGTTAAGGTTAGGAAAAGGGTTTGGGTTAGGTATAAATCTAGTTACTAAAATCAATGGAAGTCAATGGACGGTCCCCATAAGGATACCAAAACACACTTGTGTGTGTGTGTGTGTGTGTGTGTGTGTGTGTGTGTGTGTGTGTGTGGGTTTGTATTTCTGACCTCCTGAGGACCCGTTTCCTGACTTTTACTATCTTTCTGGGGTCCGAGGGTTCTTGTGGGGACCGAAGCCTGGTCCCCATGAGGGGGACTCCCCTTTTTAGGGTTAGGGGTTAGGTTTATAGGTATGGTGTGAATAGAGTTTTAGTTAGTCTTAGGGTTAGTTATAGATCAGTAATGGTTAAGGTTAGGAAAAGGGTTTGGGTTAGGTATAAATCTAGTTACTAAAATCAATGGAAGTCAATGGACGGTCCCCATAAGGATACCAAAACACACTTGTGTGTGTGTGTGTGTGTGTGTGTGTGTGTGTGTGTGTGTGTGTGTGTGTGTGTGTGTGTGTGTGTGTGTGTGTGTGTGTGTGTGTGTGTGTGTGTGTGCGTGTGCGGTGTCTATGTGTGTGTGTGTGTGTGTGTGTGTGTGTGTGTGTGTGGTTGTGGGTTTGTATTTCTGACCTCCTGAGGACCCGTTTCCTGACTTTTACTATCTTTCTGGGGTCCGAGGGTTCTTGTGGGGACCGAAGCCTGGTCCCCATGAGGGGGACTCCCCTTTTTAGGGTTAGGGGTTAGGTTTATAGGTATGGTGTGAATAGAGTTTTAGTTAGTCTTAGGGTTAGTTATAGATCAGTAATGGTTAAGGTTAGGAAAAGGGTTTGGGTTAGGTATAAATCTAGTTACTAAAATCAATGGAAGTCAATGGACGGTCCCCATAAGGATACCAAAACACACTTGTGTGTGTGTGTGTGTGTGTGGGTTTGTATTTCTGACCTCCTGAGGACCCGTTTCCTGACTTTTACTATCTTTCTGGGGTCCGAGGGTTCTTGTGGGGACCGAAGCCTGGTCCCCATGAGGGGGACTCCCCTTTTTAGGGTTAGGGGTTGGTTTATAGGTATGGTGTGAATAGAGTTTTAGTTAGTCTTAGGGTTAGTTATAGATCAGTAATGGTTAAGGTTAGGAAAAGGGTTTGGGTTAGGTATAAATCTAGTTACTAAAATCAATGGAAGTCAATGGACGGTCCCCATAAGGATACCAAAACACACTTGTGTGTGTGTGTGTGTGTGTGTGTGTGTGTGTGTGTGTGTGTGTGTGTGTGTGTGTGTGTGTGTGTGGGTTTGTATTTCTGACCTCCTGAGGACCAGTTTCCTGACTTTTACTATCTTTCTGGGGTCCGAGGGTTCTTGTGGGGACCGACGCCTGGTCCCCCTGAGGGGGACTCCCCTTTTTAGGGTTAGGGGTTAGGTTTATAGGTATGGTGTGAATAGAGTTTTAGTTAGTCTTAGGGTTAGTTATAGATCAGTAATGGTTAAGGTTAGGAAAAGGGTTTGGGTTAGGTATAAATCTAGTTACTAAAATCAATGGAAGTCAATGGACGGTCCCCATAAGGATACCAAAACACACTTGTGTGTGTGTGTGTGTGTGTGTGTGTGTGTGTGTGTGTGTGTGTGGGTTTGTATTTCTGACCTCCTGGAGGACCCGTTTCCTGACTTTTACTATCTTTCGGGGGTCCGAGGGTTCTTGTGGGGACCGAAGCCTGGTCCCCATGAGGGGGACTCCCCTTTTTAGGGTTAGGGGTTAGGTTTATAGGTATGGTGTGAATAGAGTTTTAGTTAGTCTTAGGGTTAGTTATAGATCAGTAATGGTTAAGGTTAGGAAAAGGGTTTGGGTTAGGTATAAATCTAGTTACTAAAATCAATGGAAGTCAATGGACGGTCCCCATAAGGATACCAAGAGAGGGGTGTGTGTGTGTGTGTGTGTGTGTGTGTGTGTGTGTGTGTGTGTGTGTGTGTGTGTGTGTGTGTGTGTGTGGGTGTGGGTTTGTATTTCTGACCTCCTGAGGACCCGTTTCCTGACTTTTACTATCTTTCTGGGGTCCGAGGGTTCTTGTGGGGACCGAAGCCTGGTCCCCATGAGGGGGACTCCCCTTTTTAGGGTTAGGGGTTAGGTTTATAGGTATGGTGTGAATAGAGTTTTAGTTAGTCTTAGGGTTAGTTATAGATCAGTAATGGTTAAGGTTAGGAAAAGGGTTTGGGTTAGGTATAAATCTAGTTACTAAAATCAATGGAAGTCAATGGACGGTCCCCATAAGGATACCAAAAGACACTTGTGTGTGTGTGTGTGTGTGTGTGTGTGTGTGTGTGTGTGTGTTTGTATTTCTGACCTCCTGAGGACCCGTTTCCTGACTTTTACTATCTTTCTGGGGTTCGAGGGTTCTTGTGGGGACCGAAGCCTGGTCCCCATGAGGGGGACTCCCCTTTTTAGGGTTAGGGGTTAGGTTTATAGGTATGGTGTGAATAGAGTTTTAGTTAGTCTTAGGGTTAGTTATAGATCAGTAATGGTTAAGGTTAGGAAAAGGGTTTGGGTTAGGTATAAATCTAGTTACTAAAATCAATGGAAGTCAATGGACGGTCCCCATAAGGATACCAAAACACACTTGTGTGTGTGTGTGTGTGTGTGTGTGTGTGTGTGTGTGTGTGTGTGTGGGTTTGTATTTCTGACCTCCTGAGGACCCGTTTCCTGACTTTTACTATCTTTCTGGGGTTCGAGGGTTCTTGTGGGGACCGAAGCCTGGTCCCCATGAGGGGGACTCAATGCCAGCTGCTGAATCCTGGTGTCTGTATTGCTACAGTGAAGTCCAGAGAGTTTACTGGTTTTAACCCTTTAACGTCATGAAGAGAGATAAACTGGTAAACAGCCATTGAAGACGATGGTGCCGGCTAACTGTCCCCTTAACGTCTGATCAGTGTGTTGTCTGCTGTTGCTTTGTTTTGTTGTATATGCTGTCAGGACACGCCCACTTCACGTGTGTGTGATCACCAGAGTCCTACCTGTTAAAACTGGAGTCAGACACCTCTGAAGGACTTTATGGGTCCCAAATATGTAGTTTTGTGAATTCCTGCACATCTATACCCTCCTGTACTTTCCTCTGGAAACCCCCTGCCGGAGATGCAGAAAGCAGGGCGGTTTGCTTGTAAGACTCCAGGTCTACCTGCTGGCTGCTTCCTCAAGATCTTAAGGGGATGATCTTAATTTACTCATCTGGATTCATTGTAATTCATTGTACTATGGTACCAAGTAGTCATAGACACGTCTACAGCTACTGCAGAATGATGCAGCCTGCTGGTAATGAAACTTTAACCACATATCACCAATACAGTTCTAACCATTGGGTTCCAGTGCACCACTGACATGCTGAACATTTATACTCTGACCAGGACGCTGAGGTCATCATACCGGACACTTCTGAAAGTCCCCAAAACCGTCTGGCCCCAGACTAATCTGCCATGTTAGACCTGCCCAGACCCATTTGCTGCTGGTGTTTAGTTCGAGTCGTGTAGGACTCCTGTAACGTGCTTTTAACTCAGTTTATTTAAATATTCAATTAAATTTTTAATTTTATGGCCATATATATTTTATCTGTTTCTCACTTTGATTTGTGGTTTTAAATGTTCTTTATGAATAAAGTTTTTGTGGAACAGAGAGTTGAATTAAACTCTCTCAGCATACTGACACTCACTGACACTGTTACTCTCCTTATTCACAGTTTTATCCTGATTAGTTTGCAGCTGCTGAAGTGAAAAGCTCTGCATGTTGCGTTCTGTCTGGAAGGTGTTAGAATGCAACAGTTGGTGGTTTTTGGAACAATAAATAGTCATTTTTTAAGTGTCTTGCGAAGAACTAAGAGGTTTTCATGTGTCTTCCGTTATGCGTGATAAATAAAGGACACACAGAAGACTCAAATAAAATATCTAAACAGTAAAAAATAGATAGATTGTATCCTTTTGGCTTTGTTTGTTGTGAGATTAAGAAAAACAGGTGATCATTATCCTGCAACAGCTTCCTTGGAATCGAACCAGTGACCTCATATTTGGTGGTACACCAAGCCGCTCCTACTGGGAAGCTTTTACCATTTAGTTGGAGGTATCTGTCAATTTATGTCTTCTTTATGTTCAGCTCTTAATAAAAGAAAATAAGTTGGTCATTAAGTTTACAGAGTGGGTTTTATTGTGTGGCCTCCAGCAGCAGCTGAAACATTCATTCTTTCAGTTCTCGTCTTACTCACAGAGCAGAGGAATTTACGCCTCTGGTAGAGAAATCCATTTGTTTACTAAATTGAGCTTATCGGTAGAAAGACGAGACATGGTAAAATATAATAATACCAAGCAATTAGTGCATGCTGCTTTCACTTTGTTTACAGACACCTCTACACACACACACACACACACACACGACCCTGGTAACCTCTCATTTTTCTCTATTTCTAACCACTGACAAAACAAATTAACAATGCAGTTTCTTATTCTTTAAAAGGGCAGTCCCATCTGTGCAGCAGACGTATCTGCATGCTTAAACAGTTTTTACCAGATTGCATAATTCAAACTGAAGCATCCTGCATCCCAAACCTTGTTTCAGCAGACATCAAATCCTCTGAGCAGGAGTATTTGTGATTGGTGTTCCCACTGAACGCTCTTTGAAATGTTTTTTATTTAGACTAATCACATTAGTGCTGTATTTATTAGCTTGTTGTGAGCTGTCAGTGCTTGTGAAGTCCGCTGGCGTTCAGCAGACTGAGCTGGAAGCTGCATTGCAGTAGTTTTTTTCTTTCTGTAAATTGCACAGAAAGACTGTGTACGTCCTCTGAGAAGATGAACTGTCAACCTCCTTCCAGATGCCTTTTTCAGTCTCATGCAGCATGAAATGGAGTGAATAATTATCTTTGTGTGCATCACTCTTCTCTCTCTCTCTCTCTCTGTTTATTCCACATGTTTTTTTGTTTTTTACGTCTGTGTGATCTGAGGTAAAAGCAGTAGCACATGTTGGAGGATTTCACAGATCCTCACCAGATAAAACACAAAGCTGAAGATCTGGCTGCAGTCGTCGTCTTGCAGGATGACAGAGAGGCTTGTTTGGCCGGTGGGCAGTAACATTCATTAAGATACTATTAAGATACTAAAGAGTTCCCCTCGTTAATCACTCAGCTCATAAAACCCTGAAGATCCAGCAGCAGACACTCTTTCTGCAGTCGGACTGCTTCCCTCGCTTTTCCTGTTCTATTTAGGTCCATCACATGGTTCTTCATCTCATCCCTCTTTATCCACCCCTCACGTTGTCACCTTGGATCAAACCTCCTATCATTCATGCACACACACACACACACACACACACACACACACACACACACACACACACATACATTGACACATGCACACGCATGGTGTGGTCACATTTGTACCTGTCTTTGGACTTTAATGTTTCCTGGTTGATGTGCTGTGTCTTCCCTGGTCACAGTGTTTATATATGATCAGATTGAAGTTCCCATCATGTACAGGTGCTGTCACCTGTGATGTGTTGTGTTTAGAGACACAGGTGCTTCTCACTTGTCTCTAGCTGCAGGGAGACGTTCCCACTGAGTGTTGATGAGAAATTAGCTTCCTTGTGCTCTTTGGTGACCTTTACTGTGATATGCATGATTCACCTGATCAATAATGAAAGGTCATTCATGATTGTGCTTCCATGTGTGTCTGTCCTGTGTGTGTTTGCAGGTTTCCTTCATCCAGAACCTGGTGTTCTGCGTGGAGAGAGCCTACAGGGTACCAGACTTCGGCATGTGGGAGCGAGGCAGCAAATACAATAACGGGAGCACTGAGCTGCATTCCAGGTCAGTCAGAGAATAAAACATCATGGAAAAGTTTAGAAAAATAAATCTGTGGCTTTGAAACCTTTTAAAAGAGCGCGGGTCGATAAATGAAAGAGGCTGGTGCTTCAGTCTGTTTTAGACTTGGAGCCTGGTTCTGGTTCCTCCTGGGCTGTGACACTGAACTCCAACAGGACAGAACGGATCTGCAAAGGACTAATTATTTATTATGAAATGTTCTCTTCAGCTTTTGGAGTCAGAAGGTTTCAGGTTCTGCCTTTTCTAACAGACCCATCGATATCGAGTTATTGTTTGTAAAATAGTAAAAGTCTTTCTAAAAACCTTCAGACCCTTCAAATATTGAAATAAATATTGAAAAAATATTGAAACCAGTTATAAAAGGGAGAGACATCTTATTTTAATCTGATTGGAGGAGCCAGCAAGTGTCTGTCTTGAAGGATTTGTCTTTAGCCAATCACAGTAAATCAAGTTCTTGTAAATCCAGTCGGTAGTAAAACACACACATTGTTACTACTAAGAAAAACAAAACACATCAAGAAATACACAAAGTTCTTCCCTTTGATCATTTTTCAATGAAGAAATCATCTCTAGTCCTAAAACAGATTAAATAGCTGTATGAAAGCATCGTTCGTTTGAATCTCCCAATTCCTATAACAACCGTGGAGGCGGAGCCTGTTTCCTACAGGGAGTTGTTACTGCTGCAGCATAAATAACTTGATTAATTCTTGAGAATTTGAAGTGATTTTCTGTAGTAGAGATCGTTGCTGTGTACATCCACCAGCAGCCATGTTTGTTTTACTTTACCTGCCAATCATTCCTGAACACCCGCCCCAAAGCACAATGATTGGTCCGAAATAGACGGTTTTATCTGGAGCGGTACAAGATGGATTTTCGTGGGTTTGGAAAACTCTCGTGAAAAAAAATCTCGTGAGAATCCATCTTGCAGCGCCAGGTTACTGAATCAGTCATGTCATGTCAAATGAGACGCTTCTGTTTGTTCTTTGTTCCTTCTGTTTAGTAAACCAGAAGCTAGAATTATTTAAATAAACTTCTAATTAGATGTGTGTTGGTTTCAACATCATTTGTAGTTTTATTTACTGGCAGGTGGTCCAACATGCAGCATGGAGGAAACTTAATAACTCAGGAGTGTTAAACTGAGTGTAACTTGAATAAAGCTTTAGAAGCACATGTTCTGACCCGCTGCAGTCAGCTTTCTGTTACTTGTTTTTAACATCATCCAAGGTCGAACAGGCTTCCTTCTTCTCCCTCAGAGTCTTGATAAAGATCCTCAATTTCTGCTTTGGCTTATCTCGGGAAGCATTTTTCCTTTTCTCTCTCTCTCCTTCTCCAACAAGCTCCGCCTGTTGGCAGCTGCTGATATCCTGAAGGAAAGATCAAAAACTGGAAGTGTTGAAGAGAACCTGAGTCTGGTCCCTCTTCTTCTACAGTTAGTTGATACGTGCAGCTGAGTTATTTAAAATGATAAATATAAAAATAAACCGTGTTGCTATTTTATTCTAATGATTTGGATCCAGATTTATAATCCTGACTGTCAGTTTAAAAACACATTTCTGTTTTAATCACTTATAATATAAGTGAATAATCTAGAATAGAATGGAATTGATGCTGTAAAACACCAAACTGTAGCTGAGACTGATGTTTCCTCTGATGGTGTAAATATTGTTCTCCATGAATAACTATTCAACTAATAATTATATCACAATAATTCCAAAGCAAATACTTGTTTTCATGGTCAAGGAATCCAATAAAACAGATAAATAAAAGTTATTTTATTTACTGTGTAAATCACATGATGAAACGAGGCTGTCTGAGTTGATGTGAAGTGTGCAGGTTGGAGTTTGACGTCATTTTGCTCAGACAAGCAAAGCATTTCCTGTAAAGGGATTTTCAGGATAAAATCAAGTTGTTGACCACATGTACCGACACGCCCGGATCAGAGATGCTGGTTGGACTATGGACAGAACCTCAGCTCTTATCTGGGAACCTTCATGTTGTAAATAAAGAATCCCAGTTCTGAATCAGTCCGAGCAGCTGACAGTTTAATTCTTCTCCTCAGAAAACAGACTGATGGCTGAACTCACACTGGACTCGGGTTCTGAACAACCATGTAAAAATACATTTGGATAGAAATCACTGTCAGTTACTATTAAATCTAATTCTAAGTGAATAATGTATTTTCTATGACCCCCCCGGTTAAATGTTAAAGGACATGCGTGTCTTTTGTTCCCCTCGTGTCCCACTTGGTCACGGGTGACTGGTTCTGATCCACTAGACGATAAATAATCCTAAAGAAAAAAGCGTATTTATATGATATTATTTGTTTATTCTAAGCCTTGCAACCCCCCCCTCTCCCCCCTCCCGTGTGATGTGAGTAAACTCAGTGCAGCTCCATTAGAGCAGTTGGGACGTTCGGTCCTTTAAATTACACTCTATATTTCAAGCAGTGATCCAGACTCCTCTAATGGAATTGAATTTATTTTTGATACATCAGCAGCTAAATCTCCAGTCATCTTTAAGTTTCCTGAAAATTTTCTATCTCATTACATTTTCTAGAGGAATCTGTGGCTGGCAGAGAGGAAACATGGCGGTGAAATTGATTCACTTTTTATCTGAATTGCAATCACAGTAGCCAGCCACTGTGAAATTCACTCCGGTTTTTTTTCGGGATAGATGCATTATTTACGATACACAGGCATCCTAGAGAACCTCAGATTTACTGGATACTAACAAAAAATTCATTTAAAGGAGCTTCTTTTTAAAGTCTGTCAACTGAAAAACAAACAGCAGCATTGTACTTCCTGTCAGGTTTGATAAATCTCACACATCTTTTCTTCTTGTGTGCTTTAATGTATCTCTCTCTCTCTCTCTCTCTCTCTCTCTCTCTATCTCTCTCTCTCTCTCACTCTCTCACTCTCTCACTCTCTCTCACTCCAGTTCTGTGGGTCTTGCTAAAGCCGCCCTGGAGGCCATCAATGGATTCAACCTGTTTGGAAACCAGGTAAATGAGCTCTTCCTCCTGCTGTAATATGTTTTCTAAAGAGTCCCTTCCATTAAAAACAGTGTTTCTGAGGTTTCTGTTGAATATTTTAGCTCCACAGGTGTTCTTACCTTCATAGTGGGTGAAAACAGGTCAACAACTTCTCTTTCAGTTTTAATCTCTCAAACTACGCAGGTGGTGATAAAACCCGAGTTCTAACGGCCTGTATCTGTTTCATCACACCTCCTTTGTTCGTTAGTATTCATCAGCTCCCGCAGTTGAAACCACGCCTAGCATGCTGCTAGCTAAAAGCTGTTAGCATAAGACGTAGCAAACAGGAAGAGACTACGTGCGTTGTTGCCATGCACAGCGGATCAGGAAACAGTATACCTTGCTCTGATAGACTAGTTTGTTAGCCAATCAGAGTCCAGCAAGTTCGCATAATGAATATTAATGAGTTTCTGCCCGAAGCCTGACGGAACCAGATGAATCTTGACGCAGGGAGATTGAAAGGTCTGTTAATCAGTGTTTCCTAACACTTTTTAGATATAAAATGTTTCATATTACTGGTTAGTCCTGAAATTTGTATGAAATGTACTCTTTAAAGGTATCATATGACTCAGTTTTGGGCATCTACTTAATCTGCAGCACTCTGTTAAAGCTCCATACATCAGATAACCTGATGGTCTCGTCTGTGTGCTACAACAGACAAGCTGAGTTGTGTCCAAAGACATGCGTGTTTCTAAACATGGCTGCTTTATTAGTGCAGTTTCATCCACTCTGTGTTCTGTCTGCACACGTTTGACCGTCAGGGCGTTTTGTATGCCTGTGTTTGCCTCAGTAAACTGCCTGAGCTCCCGCAGACTGTGATCGATGACCACGGTTGATCCGAGTCTCACACAGAATCTCCCAGCCAGCTGCTGGTTTGTGCTGAATCCATTAAAGCTAGTATTTTCTTGTTTCTTGCTTCTTTATAAAACAGGAAAAGCAGAAACATTCATTAAACCTGTCGATAGATCAGGAAACAAAGATCTCCTTCTTCTGTTTTAACTCTTGATTCTTAGATATTCCTCATCTTGGTTATTTAATCCCTTTTTGTCTTGTGTTTTGTAAGTTTGTTTCCTTTCTGAACACCTGAACAGTATTTAGTATATCCGTACCTGAAGATGGATTCAGCACATTTTTTTTTGGGGGGGTTGGTTTATGGAGCGTGGTGTTTGAAGCTCGTGTCGTCGTGTGCATGTGTCTCGTCCCTCTGAGGGACCAGTTGTGTGCCAGCATTGCACTTGCTTATTAATGACCCTTATCAATCCTGATTTCCCAGCTGACTCTCATCCGTCCAGCTCTAAATGCGACTCCCTCGATGCCTTAAAGCGGAACATTTACTACATTCTGAACTCTTATCACATGAACCACTAGCTGCAGACTCTCTCACATGTAGCTTTGTACTAGATGAATGGACATGAAGCGTTCAGGTCTGGGAAGTTGAGATGATTTTTCTTTCCTCACTCCATCAATACATTATACCAGAGATAGCTGCTTTCTGAAATGAGACAAACTGAACTGGATGGACAAAACGGATCTGTCCATGAGACGGATCGCTGAACTTTTAAGCTTGTCAGTAAATTTATACAACTACAAAAATATGATTTAACAGCCACGTTGTTGGTCTTTAATCTCTTTAACGGCTGTCAGATATTTCCTCTTTCATTCTTTTTTCTATACGTTTTTGTTATTTGACCTTAATTCAAACATATTTACTCCACTAGTATTTTTTTTTATTCTGAAATACCTACACAAAAACAAAATCTATATTTTCACCTGCTGTTAACAAAACTACTAAAAACTAAAAGTCGCTGGGATATTTATTTACTCTCTGAGTTTCTTTGTGGTTATTTTTGTTAAATAGATTTCAGTTATTTTAATTCAAGCAGTTAATTGGATTAAGAGAACTTCTACAGTCAGAAAACATGTTGGATGTTCCTTTAATAAAATTCTTCTATTTGTTTTGATCCAATATTTGATGTTTAATGAGGTTCACATTTGCCATCTGCCGTCTTTCACCCTTTGACACGGTCCACAGAGAGTAAGATAAACAAATCATTGTCTTATTGTTTTTAAAAAGAACTGAAAGTCCATTAATCCAACAAATTTAAAATACTGGACTGATCTTTTCTAATAACAGAGAAAAACATCAGGCTATAAAAGCAAATACAATCTGAGATGTTTTCAATTAGTTGATACCAAATCAACACTCTTATTTGAATCTTCTGACACTTTTTATTTATTACTATGAATGATGTCGTGTTGCTGAATGAACTTTTCCTTTCAGTTCATTTCTAAGTACAACTGACGTCATTTAAATCTACTATGGCCAGTTTGCAATAATCTAATTGTACTTCTATGATGGAAATGGGTTTTAGCATGTTGCTGCTCTTCATAAAATCTTCCTACAATCATCTCCCTTGTCTTGTTCACATTCAAGATGAGATGATTGTTCCCACACCAGGACACAAAGTGGTCCACCAGTTCTCTGGACTCAGTCTCTTGTTCATCTCTGATCCACCAACATCTGCAGAGTCATCAGAGTATTTCTGTAGATGACAGGACTCTGATCTGGACTGAAAATCTGAAGTTTACAGAGTGAAAAGAATTGGTGAG
This sequence comes from Pachypanchax playfairii, assembly GCA_006937955.1. NCBI lineage: Eukaryota > Metazoa > Chordata > Actinopteri > Cyprinodontiformes > Aplocheilidae > Pachypanchax > Pachypanchax playfairii. The sequence goes on along the minus strand of SSNP01000073.1, from coordinate 1,661,929 downwards.
AGTACAGTTCCCTGTGGTTCTCCTGTGCTGCTGATCACCTGGTCAGACATACAACTCTTCAGTCTCACATACTGTGGTCTGTTTGTCAGGTAGTCCTTTATCCAGGTGAGTGTGGAGGCATCCACCTGTGTCTTCTGGAGGTTTTACACAGTAAAACAGGCTGAATTGTGTTAAATACACTAGAGAAATCAAAAAACATGATCCTCATGGTGCTGCCTGCTTTGTCCAGATGACAGTGGGTGTGTTGAAGCAGGTGTATGATGGCGTCTTCCACTCCAACTCTGATAAACAAACTGCTGTGGGTCTTGAAACGTGCTTATTTAGGTGGACCAACATGAGTCTCTCCAAGACTTTCATGATGTGGGATGTTAGGACAACAGGCCTGTAGTCTTTAGGGGACAATGGATGAAACATCCTTCAAGCGTTTCTTCAGTTTCCTGTGACCCCCTCCTCACAGTTCTTTAGATCACAAGCTGCCTCTGAACAATGAGTTTATACACTGAGTTCTGAAAGACTAATGTGGCTTATAAACACTCTGACATGTCTATGGTGATGCTGCTGAGACGAGCTGCCATCTTCGGCACATTCTAGAACTTACGTTTCCATTTTATTACTCTGGTCTTTTGTTTCCTGTATATCTCTAAACTATTTGAATGTTGTAAAGACGTTCAGTCCCAAATGTACAAAGAATATGTTTCTGTAAAGACCCCATAGGGGTCCACATGGTAACTCAACATGCACGTGGCAGGAATGTCACAGTGGTTTAATTATAATGCTTCTCTATTTCAGTAAGTTTTACTATAAAATAGAAATTTTAAATAACTCGGGTGTTCTTTGGATTCCCAGCTCAGTTTCAGTCCTCATTAATGAAGTTAGTTAATTAAAGCCGTAGAGCAGTGAGTTACAAAGCATCATTTAAACAGAGTTCCTTTTTATTCCTCGGTCTGGGAATATTTTACTACAACTCCAGAAACCGTGTCCCTTAAATTGTAATTTTCCTGGCATGTCACACAGCTGCCTACATTTGTGACCAGAAATCTTCTGCACTATGCAAATGACTGCAGGGAATATTGCTGATTTGACTAAAAGCCCAAACCTGTTTCAGAAGAATAAAGAAAAAAACAGATTCTGGCAATATTCATACATAATGCATACGGGTTGCATTAAAAAGTGCTTAGCAGGTTGCAAGAACGGCTCAGCTGGTTTTATGTAAGCCCCCCTGATGGATGGGTGATGTGGACGGGACCTGCTTTTAAAACCACAAAAGGTTTGAACACTTTAATAGAAAAAAACAACTAATGGCTCAACGCCCCCCCCGAAAAATATTTAAGTGCACTGAATAAGCAGCCGTGTTTTGGTTTGAGCTTTTTCTTTCAGTTTGTGGACTTTTGAGTGATAAAATAACTATCAACTGACTTCAGTTCAGACATTCCTCCACTTGACTTCAAACACATGCGTGAGCCAAAAATATCCATCTGGCTTTCCAGAGGAAGAGTGTCTTTTGATGTGTGAAGGTGTGAGGTGAGCTGTTGGGGACTCGAAAAAAACAAGTGTTTTTATTTTATTTTATCTTTTTGTTCTGATAAATGATGGATGAGTTGCTACGTGTGAAGGTTTGTGGGTGTTGAGAACTGAACGCTTTCAGATACCACTTTACCTGCGAGGCATGAAGAGTTCCCTGTAACCAGGATGCTGTGTGTGCATGTGTGTGTGTGTGTGTGTGTGTGTGTGTGTGTGTGTGTGTGTGTGTGTGTGTGTGTGTGTGTGTGTGTGTGTGTGTGTGTGTGTGTGTGTGTGTGTGTGTGTGTGTGTGTGTGTGTTCTCCTGCAGGGATGTTCATGGTCTGTGATATTTGTGGATCTGGATGCCCACAACAGGAACAGACAAACCCTCTGCTCTCTTCTGCCCAGGGAGTCTCGTTCACATGTGAGTTCATCTTCTATCTCCAGCTTCACTCACACAAATTACAGTCAAGAACATCTAGAAGTACCATGTTTATCGTTTCCTCAGCAGAGGCGGAGATTATACACCATGTCACATCTTCACTTCCATCATTTTAGAGTCAAGACTCACAGAAGTTTTAAAGACTAAACATTTATTGGAAATAAACAAATGAAAATTCGACATTGTTTTTCAATTTTGGTTCATCAGTTTCACATCATTTCAGAGAGCATTGTTTTGTTTTTAGCAGAGGGGTGTGATGGATTTATTGATGACTGTAAATAGACATTAATAATCAGATGTTCTGAACTTGTTAGTGTTCGTGTCAGAAAACAACTTGTGCAAAAGGAAGTGCTTCTTTAAACCAAATCTGTAGTCTCACTAAAGACTGTCAGTGAGTCACGATGTCACTAACATAATTCTAACCTGCTGTAAAAGATATGCAGCTAATTCATATTATTTAATCATGTTTTAAACTCATAAGAAGTTTAGAAAACTCTCTGTTTGTGCATCTGAACTGACCAGCCGCTGCTCCCTCTCTGTCTCCCGCTCTAAGAAACAGCTGTTCTCTACCAAACAGCAACTTGTCACACTAGTGTCAAACTGCACACATCAAACAGACCACACAAGTGAGTTCAGTATGAATCCAGCACCGTGTTTCCATCGTACCATTACTGGGTTTTATTGATGGTTCAGCACCAATAAGGAATGGACAGAACTAAAAATAGCAACTGGGCTGAAGTGTGAAACCTGGGAGGGAAAGAAACTTGACAAAGAGCTCTGAAATTCAGCTTTTTTCTTGCAATCACTTCAGTGTGTGCGTGCATGCGTGCGTGTAAGTGCTGGTTGAATGTGTCAGGCAGAATAGCCTCCATCGGTTTGTGAAGAATGAAATGAGTGTAATTAGACGATCAGAGAGGCGTTCTAGCCATATGAGATCGATGTTTAATAGCTCAGAGGAGGGGGGGAGGAATGGGGGGGGGGGTCGATCACACTGTAGGAATCTGACAAGATAACAAAGAGTACACCACATATACACTGTACCAAAAAAACTGTACAGAATTACCAGCAGGCCTACTGCTTAAAACATGGTCAAAATATGACTGTTTCTTTAAAAAAGAAGATCAGCTGAAGCCCTCAATGATGTTAATGTGCATGTTAAACTGTAACAACATCTAATAAAAAGCCTTTGATCTGAAAACCATGTCGCCTGCTCACCGTCACCCTAAAACCTGGACAAATGGAGTCCACGTGTCTTCCTAAGAACAGCAGCATCAAACGGTCGGACCATCCGTGTCTGAAACAAGTCCGTGAGGTTCTGATGGACTCCACACAGAAAAGGACTTGAGTTTTAGAAACAGTCTTTATGGATAAAGTTAAAATATTCATAGCTGTTTGCTGCTGGAGCCTAATAACTTCCATGTCCATGACTTAATTGGGTGAAGCAAACAAAATGAAGCAGGATTATTAGATGCCCGGTCATATTAACTTCTCAAACTTAATAGGAATATTTATTCTTAATGACTGGTCCAGTTGAATTTAGTCAGAGCTGGTTTTTTTGGTCCCACTGCCTCATTTATTCTTAGGAAGCATCTTTCAGACATGACTTTGTTGGATAAAATCTTAAAATTGAATACAGATTGTAAAGGTTATCAGTAATGTTTCAGTCTCTACAGACTCTAAAACAGAGTCTGGTTTTTCTCCCTGGCAGAACACAGATGCCGCCCTGCTTCCAACCATCAGTTACCCCGCCTTCGCTGTCGACGATGATGCTCTGTACAGTCAAACACTTGACAAGATCGTCCGTAAGCTACGAGGGAAATACGGATTTAAACGTTACCTGCGTGACGGCTACCGCACCGCAAATGAGGACAAGAATCGTTCCTACTACAAACCTGCTGAGATGAAGGTGAGTGCTGGTGGGACTCGTTGGACTTGTTTGTTCTGTATGTTTCCAGTCTTTATGTTAGAAAGACTTGAATAAAGATCAAGATGAATCCATAACGTTTAAAACAGGAGCAGAGAAAAACCTCTTCCATGGGGATGTGGGCGGGCAAAGCGATTCTAACCCCTCTTTTACACCGGACACGTAACAGACGCGTAACATCAGTGAAGCGTAATAAACAGCTGATAGCCGCCATTAAAGTCAACGGGACTGTTTCCACCAGGCACAAAGCAAAGCGAATCAGACTTGTCTCAGAAGCGTATTTCACAGTCATTATGCAGCAGTTCTATATTTTATGCGCTACAATTCTAAAACGTGTCAAGCTCCGCAGTTTGGTTTGGACCAGACAGGAAATCAGGCCTAACCTGGAAGTTTCAAAATAAAAGGACACGTGCAGATTTCTGTTTACTCGACTACGAAAAAATACATGACTTGTGACGGGTTTTAAGTCCGTAGGTGGCGTGAAAATAAACAACATACCTTCTGGACACATGTTGTCATCTTTCTCCCTGCTTGTTGTTGTGTGTACTGATGAAATCACATGTGATTTCACAATTCCCCCGTGATTTTGTGATCTCCTGGCACCAGCTGGATTTACTAACCTCGCACTGCAAGATGGACTCTCACGAGATTTGAGGTTTTCCAAACCCACGAAAATCCATCTTGTACTGCTCCAACTAAAACCGTCTGACTCAGTCAAATTATATTTGCACCAATCATGTGTTAGCATTGTGCTTTGGGGCGGGTGTTCAGGTATGATTGGCAGCAAGTGTCCAGGCAGGCAAAGCAAAACAAACGGTGGATGTACACATAAAAGCAGCTGTTGAATCGGTTTTAGGACTAGAGAGGATTTCTTCATTAATAAATGAGCAAAGGTAAAAACTTTGTGCATTTCTAGATGGTAAAGATGTGTTTTGCTTTTCTCCCGACTGGATGGTGTCTATCATGGCATTTAATAGTAAATATAATGGTAAGGTTCCCATCAACATCTGGTTTCCAGCTTTAGAATACCTGTGCAGCACAAGGGGGTAAGTAATTACCGTTCACCCCTTGTTACTGTTCAGGATCACGAGGAGCTGGTGTCCCTTTTTTGGACCACCTCTGCCTCGGTCCAAAGCATACTGAAGTGACCCAACACGCCCACCTATGGACTGATTGGTCCAATAAAGTGGTGTCAGTCACACACCTACATAGTGGTAGCTACTGATTGGCCTGGCAGTTTGCTTGTGAAGCGATGTCACAGAATTGCCCCCGGTCGACTTCAAATGCAACATGTTCTGGCATGTCTTGCACTAAGTGGTACTGGTGGATTTTTTTTTCTTCTGAAAAAAGTACAAAAATACCTTGACGTCCTACATTGTTGTTTCCCGCTCTCAACGCGTATGTCCAGGTTTGTTTACTACTCTTATGTCAATGACATCACAGACCTGTAGCGCCACTTGCTAAGCTCAGCACTCCCATGCTCTCACCTACATCCACATTCCTGAGATGGTAATGAATCTCAACCAAGTCATTTTGGACCGTGTTGACCCTAAAGAGACAATAGAGACAAAGAACCACTCTCACCTAAAATAATCCATCAACAATCAGACTGGTGTTTTACCACATAATTCATGTTTGTTATAGGAAAATATTTTACCTGAAGAAAAGGAAAATCTTAGGATTTTTTTCTTTAATATGTTTGGCATTAAAATAAAAATTAAATATAATGCATTAAAAGCACAATTTTCAAGACCCGTCCCTTTTTTTCCTTAATCCTTCATATATTCCGCCCCAGATCTTCTGTATCAGAACATGTGCACATGCACATGTGCGCATGTGAATGACTGTGCATTTCTTGTCCTTCTGTGAATCCCCTCCTGATGTCTCGTGAAATGACATTAACGTGTCTTCACTTCATAATCAGCTCAGTGAGCAGAGCCTGAGTGAATCAGGAGCTGGACTCTTAATGCTAAACAAATCATTTCTTTAGCTGCAGAGCTACCCCCTCTGAATTAATCAGCACAGACAGGGAGCTGGGGGGGGGGGGGGG